>OX327008.1:55895343-56088602 GCA_946800695.1 Geum urbanum | reverse complement strand
GGGATTGGTGTGCATGCTCTTTTGCTGAGGTGTTGTCCGACTGGTCTTCTGTCTGGCGCGTGAACGCGATCCTGACCGGGTATCGTGCTATGTTGGTCATCGGAGTTGGAGCCTTCCTGGCGGTGGTTCCTGTCATGGTGGTGAGACAAATTTGTAATTTATACTTAAGTCGTTGAACACGTAGTTAGGTGATTTAGCCAGGTATATGTACAAGTCCCCCAACTCGCTCAGCCAAGGAGATCAACCTTGGTTGGTGAGTTGAAAGAAGTGATACCGGCGAAATGGTACGTGCTCAGCGACGACGTTACCTTTGCTGGAGCCGGGTATCATGCCATACAGTCCCTCAACTCGGCGACCTAGGTTGTGATTCTTGGTGATAGGTGTATCTGTACCTGCGTGTGCCATTTATCATTTAGTTGGTTAGGGGCGAGATCGGTGAGTAGCTAATTCACCGCTCTGCCGGAGTAACATAGGTACCCGAGTTTCATTTCTGTATCGACCTAGGGGGTCGCTCGATGGCGCCCAAACACTCAGCCCTGCCCAAGTCGGTAGCTGTTTTGTGCTGTTGCGGGTAGCTCAAACCGTTGGGGGCGCTATGAAGGGGGAGCTCGTTTGAATTGGTAACCCTTAAGTCCCCGAGTCCGTTTCTCCTAGCGGCTTTTGGTAGTGTCTAGATCGTTTATCGGTGATGAAGAGTGCCTGTAGCGTGTGTGCTGGCGAGCGGTATCGCTTTGTGTGTTCTGTGTGTTTGGTCAGCGGCGTAGTTTTTCAGCCGATGTGGTTGGTGTATCTGTTCTCTGGTCATTAAATGCCGCCTCTTTATTGCGCTGCCACGCGTCTGTGTAGGGCATCTCGGGGTTCCCAAACGTCCCGTCGTAGCCATAAAGCGTGATGATTACCTCTTCCTCGAGGGTTGCGCCTTCTCGAAACGGTGCGTACCGGTTCTCGCTCCAGACCCTTCTGATTCTGGTGGCCACGTGTGGCGATCTCCTGGACCGACGTGTCTGTTCCAATGGTTGCGATCTCGCCGGCGTGCTTATATATAAATCTTCGCTTCTGTTTTCTTCGTACTCTTCTTATTGTTGCTTGAGAGAATTTTCGTTTTGCCCTTGCTTTTTGCCAGATCTCTTCGTTCTCCTCTCGTCTCCGCCGTGCCGTTGCTGTGTTTCCTGGTGTTGCGCCATTGTTGCTCCTCCTCATCTTCCCTCTTTCAGGTAGGGCGCCGTCTCTTACTCTTCCATCTCCTCCTTTTTTCTGGGTTTTCCTTAGGTTTTGGATTTCATATTTGTTGCAATCGTTTTGGTGTTTTGTTCTTCCCGGGTGACCACCGGTATCCCGTTGTACTTGGTGTTTTTGTTGTTTTTGCTGTTTTTTGCTTTCACGTATTCTTTCTCGCGCGTGTCTGTGTTGCTAGGGGGTATGTTGCCTAGGAAGCTAGTTGCGGACTGGTGCTCCGATATCGGCGAACCGTTAGGTTTTTGACGTTATCCGTGGCTGTTTCGCAGGTGACATGTCTTCTTCTTCGCGTCCCGACGCCGATACTGGTGCTAGCGCTGGAGCTCGCCGACTAGGGCTGGACGAGCCTCTTTTGTGGACTCTGCGAGATGGCCAGGAGGTTGACGAGCCATCCAAGGCGCTATCGATGACGGAGCTTGATAGAGTGAGGTCCGAGTTTCAGATCGGTGCCGGTGTTGTGTTGAAGTCCCCTGCGCCTGAGGAGGTATTTTCTAGGCCGCCCAAGGGTTTCATCGCTCTTGATCGCGCCCAACTGCGTTACGGCGTTCACCTGCCTCTGCACCCTTTTCCACGAGTACATCTTTGGGGAGTTGGGATGTGCCGTGGGGCAGGTGTCACCGCTGATGCTCCAAGTCCTGAGTGCTATGTTCTCGCTATGGAAGCTGGCTGGCCTGGACTACCCCACACGCAACGAAGTGCTGTACTTCTTCGATGTCGCCTATTCGACGAAGAAGGGTTGCGGTGGTACGCTTTCTCTGCGTCAGCGGCGTAGGAGTTTGTTGGGGCTCACGGACTTCGCGAGCTCGTGCCCAGACAGGAGGAGTGAGCACTTCTTCGCCGGTGGGTAGTCGTCCTTCCCTAACAGCCGCATCCCTACCCGGTTTCGGGCCCGAGGTGACTCTTCTATCTCGGCATGTTTCTCGTCTGCTTTGTCGTCGCATTCTTCCGTTCTTATTCGTCTTTATTTTTTAGTTACGCGCCAGTATTCTCTGTCTGCTATCGAGAAGCGTCGGTGCCATAGGGTCGAGAGGGGTTTCAGTGAGAGGTTTAAGAGTGTCTATCTTCTCGCTGATTACCGGATTATGGAATTGACCGGTCTTGCCAAGACGCCTACACTACAACATTTTAACCCATTGCCGGCAATTTTTAAATCGCCGGCAATGTTTTTTAACATTACCGGCGATTTTTGCCGGAAAAATCGCCGGCAATGTAATTTTTTTTTTTAACATTACCGGCGACTTAAATGTGAGTCGCCAGTAATGTCTTGCCGGAAAAGACATTGCCGGCGACTTACATTAAGTCGCCGGTAATGTTAAAAAAATAAAAATAAAAATACATTACCGGCGACTTAATGTAAGTCGTCGGCAATGTCTTTTCCGGCAAGACATTATCGGCGACTCACATTTAAGTCGCCGGTAATGTTAAAAAAAATTAAAAAATTACATCGCCGGCGATTTTTCCGGCAAAAATCGCCGGCAATGGGTTAAAATGTTGTAGTGCTAATATGTCGTTCTGCTATTTGTATTGTTTGTGTTGCTTGTGTTTTTTGTTTTGTCTATCTTCTGTTGTATCTCGGTGCTGACCCCTTTGTGCTTGTTTTTGCAGTTGGATATAAAAATCAAAAGCGACATCGCAAGATGTCGAGTGCTTATGGCGATATTGACGAGATTATCGCTCAACTGGCGGAGGAGGCTGCTGCTGCAAAGAAGATCGATCTGGACGTCTGCTCTAGGAGGAGCCTTAGCCTCTCAGGGCAGACAGACATCCCTCCTCCTCCGGAGTCCCAGACCGACCTGGTGGGAAACAGTGCCCCAGTCAGGGTCGTCACCGCTCCGTCCGAGGGTTCTCCTCGCTCGCCTGCCGTTCTCAAGAGGAGGTCCGAGGGCGAGAATGCCCCGTTGAAGCACCTGAGAAGGGCAAGTGGCACTCCCATCGCTCCCATCCCGGTGCTAGACGACAGGGAAGCCTCTCGGATGACCGTTGCTGTTCCGGCCGGCAACGATGATGACGCCGCTGCTGAAACAGGTGATGCTGATAATCTTTGGTACTTTGATATAGAAGCTGGTCCTTTGGTTACTGACTCTGATGTTCCTTACTCATTGTTAGGCGGTGTTCCCCGTGGTGCTCCCAACGTCGCCGTCGATGATACTGGTCATCGCTCGCTCTAGCAACTGGGAAGGGCCGCCGCCGTACTCGACCGAGATCCTTGCCCTTCTCCCTCCCGACGTGGCTACTGTGGCCGATATTGCCAAAGGTGCCGAACAGTGCCTGCGATCTTTTGCCGCCTCCCTCCAGCTGATGTGCCATCAGCGTCATACCCTGGTGGCGTCGTCCGAGGAGTTGGCCCGCGTCAGCAGCTTGCTATCGGCGAAGGATGAGGAGCTCGTGAAGGCCAGCGAGGAGTCACAGTCCTTGCAGCATAAGTACGAGGTCCTGGAGGGCGAGAAAAAGCTCTCTGATGAGTGCCTAGATGCCTCATTCATCTGAGGCCGCCAGCTGGAGTTGGAGGTGAAGGAGGAGCGTCAGCGAGCAGAGGACTTGAAGGCGCGTCTGGCCATTGTTGAGGGTCAGGCCACTGCCCTTCGTGGTCAAGTGAAGGAGCTGGAGGAGCGGCGTGAGCAGGAGCTGGCTGATGCCGTGGAGGACTTTAAAGCCGTTCCTGATTTTGACGCCTCGGTGCGTAAGGCCTTTACTGACGGTCTGCAGCAGACTCAGAAGCGCTTCTTTGATAACGGGTGGGTTAACGATAAGTATCATGTTGACCTGCAACGTATCAACAAGGAGTGCCGGCTGAAGCGCGAGGCTAATCGGCAGGTCTTCATGCAGATCAAGCAGGAGGAGGTCGATGAGGCAGTTCGCCAACGGTCCAACGTCTCCCAAGGTATGACTCCTAACGGCTTTCATCCTTTAACGCCCAATATGTCTCCATCTACTCCTCTAACTCGTCATATGCGTGATGTTGAACTTTTTTCTTAGGCAAGGAGTGAGAGGCTGGCGGTCAAGTACCGAGAGTGGTTTGGGCTTGATGAGCGTGACGATGGCGGCGTTGCTGATTTGGCGTGAGGCCCATGGCATCTTCATATGTAGTCTTTTATCGTTGTTGCTTAGAATAGATGTGTAGTACTTTGTTTTCTTGCCGTGATGGCTTTTTGGATGTAACGAGATACTTTTTCCTTTTGAATGAATGAAAGATTTTTTCTAAGTGTGGTTTGGTATCGCCAAGCGATGAAAGGTCTGAAAAAAAATTCATTTGTCTGTTTGTAATTCTTAAGCAGCTAAGTGGCTATTGAGAAATAACTGGTATTCAAGATGACGACCGAGAGCGACTTAGTGTTTGATAGGTAGTGACTGTTGCATACTTAAGAAAAAGTAAGGGTACTTAGCGACCAACGTTCGTACCAAGAATGATAAAGTATCCAAGTTATGAAGCGAGAGAGGCTAAGTAACCATAAGTAAATAAGACAAGTGTTTATAGTGGTTCACCAATTTGGTTACTCCACTTGTGCCTCGCTGGGTTTTACTATGCTTTTTGGATTTTTACAAGTATTGCGGCCCGAGAGCGCTATCTTTTTATTGACAAAGGTTTGAAGGATTTTTATTTCATTGGTGGCGGTACCGTTTATCTGGGTTGGGCAAGTCCCCGGTATGATAAAAAAGAAAAAGTTTCTTAACGTCGTAATTGCGATAGTACTTGGAACCTGTTTTACTGGTGGCAATATCAGAGGTGCTCTATGTTCCACGTGTGTGGCGTTCTGAGGCCGTTTTTGTTTTCGAGGATGAACGTGGTTGGCGTGATGCTCTCGATGATCCTAAAAGGGCCCTCCCAAGTCGGTGCTAGTCCTTTGGGTTTGGGGATGACCTCCTTCCAGACCATGTCGCCGACGTGAAGCTTTCGTGCCTTGACCCTTCTGTTGTAGTGCCGGCTGACTAGCTATTTGTTTGTTGTGAGCGCGATATTGGTGTCGTCTTGCCCCTCCTCTCGGAGTATGTTGGCCATGTTTAGACCGTCTTCATTGGTGTCTTCCTCGTATCCTTCAAGTCTTGGGCTTCGGTGTGTGATTTCTAATGGTAAGACGGCCTCGGCCCTGTAGACCAGCGAGAACGGTGAGGCTCCTGTCGCCTCCGTTGGTGTTGTTCGTATTGACCAGAGTACCTCATACAGGCTTTCTGCCCACTTGTGGTTGTAGTCCTCCATCCTCTTCTTGAGCCCGGCCTTTATTTTTTTGTTTGCCGCTTCTACTTGTCCGTTTGTCTGGGGGTAGTATACCGATGCAAACACTAATAGAGTCCCCAAGTTGCCGGTGAATTTCTTCATTTCATCGTTGTTAAATTGCCTTCCGTTGTCAGTGATTATTGTGAGCAGGGCCCCGTATCGGCGATATATATCCTTCCATAGGAAGTTGATCACTTTCTTTGTGGTGATGAGGACGAGCGGTTTGGCCTCGATGTATTTTGTGTGGTAATCTATGCAGACGATGATGTATTTGAATTGGCAGGATGATGCTTTTAGTGGCCCGATTAGGTCGAGACCCCATTGTGCGAAAGGTATGGGGATGACGATGATGGACATTGGTGCCGCTGGGGCGTGTATCTGGTGAGCGTATTGGGCGCATGCCTGGCATCGATCTACGATATTCCTTGCGTCTTGCCGCATTCCCCTATAGTAGAAACTGTAGCGGAGAAGTTTGTGTACGATGTTATTTGGTCCACCGTAGTTGCCATACCTGCAGCCGTGGAGGTCGTTTAGTATGTTGCGGCCTTCCGACTGCGTGACACATTTAAGCATTGGGAAGCCTCTCTTGCTCATGTATAGTTGGCCGTTTTACAAGTTGTAGTATGCCGCTCTTTGGGCGAGTTGTCTTGCCTCTGTTCGGTCGGTCGGCACCGTTCCATCTGTCAAATATTTGACCATGCTCGTTCGCTAGTCCTCTTCTGGTGTTGCTGGTGGAGCCGCTATTATTAGTGTGAATACTTCCTGGAAACTTTTGGATATGCTTGGTCGCTCCAGTGTTTCTACCATTATGTGCCCTCTTGCCACGATTGATGGGGTTGTTGCTAGTCTTGCTAGGGCGTCGGCCCTCCTGTTCTGTTCCTTTGGGATATGCGTTATGTTGTAAAAAGAGAATTTACCTAGTAGTGCCTTTACGTATCCTAGGTATGCCGACATCTGTGTTCCTCGTGCCTCGAAGTCCCCCGTTACGTGGTTTACCGTTAGCTGGGAGTCGCTGAATATGTTGACGTCTTTGGCACCTGCGTCTAGGGCGAGTTGTAGTCCGGCGATCAGAGCTTCGTATTCGGCTTCGTTGTTGGATGCTGGGAATGTGAATCGCAGGGCGTATTCAGCGTAGGTTTTGCCGGGGCCGGTTAGGATTGCTCCTGCTCCTGCTGCGATGGCCGTTCTTGATCCGTCTACGTACAGGTTCCAGCGTGATGGTGTTTCTGCTTGAGTTGTGGGCGATGATGGTGTAGGAGGTGGTGTGCCGATTGCTGGATGTCGTTGGTCGTTTATCGCCGGTGTGAGTTCTGCTATGAAGTCCACTATGGCTTGCCCTTTTATTGCTCCTCGTGGTTGGTACTTGATGTCGAACTCGCTTAGTTCTATCGTCCACTTGGTTAGTCTCCCTGAGTGGTCAGGGCTTGCCAGTACTTGGTGTAGAGGTTGGTCCGTTAGAACGTGTATGGTGTGCGATTGGAAGTACGGCCTCAACACATGCATCCTCACAAGCAGCGAAGCAATACCCAATGGAACCAAACATCCCAGCCAAAACATCCTGAGTTTCCCGACTGTAACCCAGGGGTGTCGGATATTAACATTGGCGCCGGATGTGGGAATCCCTTGGGTTACAGTCGGGAAACTCAGAATGTTTTGGCTGGGATGTTTGGTTCCATTGGGTATTGCTTCGCTGCTTGTGAGGATGCATGTGCTGACTTAGACCCCACTGTACTATGTAGTATTGATTCACTTGTAGTTATATTATATCATTTTAATTAAGTTTTCATTAATTGTATGTATAATCTTTTAAATTTTATATAATTTTGCATATAAATTTTTTATTTATTTAAATTTTTACGCCTTTGACATACGTCAAAGCCTTACGCCTTACAACTCGAGGCTTACGCCTCGCCTCGACGACCAAAAACGCATCGCCTCACGCTTTTCACCTCTGAAAACATTGCTTGCAGGATGTGCACTAAAACAATGTTTAGTTTAGCAATCTATATGAAAGCCAATATGACTCTGCTTCAAACATCCAAGGCCATGCCACTAAAGAACAATGCACTCTTCAAGTGAATATATTAGCTGCATTCTTGCAACTTAAACATAAGCCGAGAACACATTGCCAAACCATTTCTAATGTTCTAGACACATCATCTGATAAGAAAATTTAATTTTAAAACTCTGAGCGCAAAGTTGAACACCCAACTTGATAAGATATATATACGATATCTTCGAATTAACAACGGCATCTAAAGCATTGATAGAAATTGTCCAGACATGTCTCAACAAGCACACATACATCATACATATATAATGACTGGGTACCAAGCTTTAACTCCAAGGCAAAGTTCATTTCTAGTTTTCTACAACCACCTCCAGGCTATTGTGAATCACTGATGAACTATGGGTCCAAGAGAATGATCTCTGCACGCTTTGAGTCACGCTTAAACTGGAGTAGCTCCTTTACCAGATTTGTATCATCACGGACAAAATGAGAGGGCTTCACAGTCATTCTCTCAAGCACAGGTGATTTCAGAAGTAGAAATCTGATGAAATCTAGTTGACCTTCAGCACCAGAGATGTCAATTATATTCAGAAGTCTTAACTGAGAGAATGTGCAATTGTAGTCGTTACTTAAACAAGATGACTTCACTTCTTCGCCATTAATATCTCTCGTCGGGAGCTTTTCTGTGCGGCTCATCTACATGAGAGATATATAGCATCAATACTGAAAACTTTGACAAGTATTAGCTGTTGACATCAATTAAATATTTTCTAAGTAGTTCAAATTTTAAAGTCAGAAGAATCAACTCACTGAAATTTCTAATTCTTGTAGAGCAGGGGAGCTTCTCAGAAGGCATAAAGCAGTTGAAACTTCATCTAGGTCATCGAAGCATATGTCTATAGAAAGATCATTCAAATAGAGACATGGTCTAGGAAGCTTTTCTGGCAAGCCACCAAGAGACAAATACTGTTGCAGAAAACAATACACTTAAGTGAAACAAGTACAACGTGGTGCCTCTAAAAACAATTTAAGTGTTTAATATTGTGGAACAACAACTGCAATGTCAATGATATGATCATCAAATAAAAGTGCAACTGACCAGAAAGTACATTACCTTAAGAAAGAAACGCTTAATTTTGAGCCTTCGAATAAGAAGGAGTTGATCAAAGATCTTAAGCAAATTGGTCGAACTGCTGGGAATCCATCCATCGGAAACAACTCTATCAACAGGAGCGTATTCCACGACGAGAGTCATACCGATTGAAACATCAGTAAAATTTGAAGTATTTCCAAGTTCCAGAGGATGATAAAAACAACCAAAGATATCTATAAATTTGAGTTTTGGTCCGTCAAACTTGAGTCTGCTGACACCGAAACAATATTGGAATATCAATTTCTCAAGCAGGGGACAACCACTAATCAAATTTTCAAACACTGCGTTGGTCATGTCAATGCCTACAAGTTGAAGGCTCTTCAAGTTCCTGAATCCTTTGAACGTTGAGGGAGGTTTGAGAAAAAGCTCAGTTAACTTCGGATCCATCATAAAATACTTGTTCAACTCCAAATGAACGAGATCTTGACAAGAAAACAAACAGAAAGGAATTTTGTACTCATCTACCCAAAAACTAAGTACCAGTTCTTTGATCGAGTTTCTTGAAAGATGAGAAAGCCACCGATCAATATTCCTGGGGTCCAATCGGTCAACAAAAAGCTCAAACTTGCGTATGGGGCCGATATGAAGTAAGAGTACATGATCAACCATGTTTGCAAAGCTTGTTCCACTTTGATCATCATCATCATCTGGGTTCTGGCTTTCCCTCCAGTCACGCTCATCAAAATTAAGGTCTTGAAGCCTGGCTGCTTTGTAGATCCATTTGGTGGATAATACACTGGTCCTCGCTGCATCTCTAATCGGCAAACGTGACAAGATCTTCTCCGTTACATCATTTGGTAAGCTGCTGATTCTATCCGACTCCATCTTCAGCACCAGTACAATCTAATTCGATCACTGCAAAGCGAGGAAGGGATACACGATGCATAGTAAAAAAAAATGATCGTGCTAGGAATTCTTCTAAAGCTCTTGCTATGTAATTAAGAATATAACATATCAAAACAATCAAAGAAGTTAGAACAATACCTGAATCCAAGTATTTAGCAGAGCTTCTTCAGTTCTTCTACAACCGACTCTTTTGTGTTCCAAGAATATACTTTATACTGTACTTGGTCTCGCTTTAAATATTAGTAAACTACTTTTAAGGGCACCATAGAAGTTTGCATACTCTCAAGGACATGATCATATATTTTAAACAAGGACAAAATATAACATTAAAAGACAAAGTTTTTGTTAAGCTGCAATGTGACACGGCTAAATTTACTTTATTGACATTTTTTGTTTGTTCTTGTGTGATTGAATTAATTTTTAAGTATATTATTTTGAAAGCGTAGTGGGTCTATAATTGTTTGTTTTAACACTTACAGCTATAGATCTACCATCAACACTAGAAGGTAAACAGTTATTCCTTTATTATAAAAATTCTCACTTTTCGGTCTTTCACAGTTTAAACAAAAAACTTAAATTAATTCGAGAATTTATTGTCAACTGCAAACAAAAAATTAGACTTTTAGAAAAATTGAGAAGAGAAATACCTCAACAAAGAGCAAGAATTGACATAAAAATTGCAGCAGAACAAAGATATTTAGCTGTTTGCATAAAAGATAAAGACAGAATTGAAAAAGATTTACTTAAAATCTCTATCTGAGCTTTTGGTTAGATCCACAGGTCTTACTGGTATCAGAGCTTGCAATAGCTCAACAGGTTCTCAAAGATTGGAACAACTTCAGAAAAAATAATAGAGAAACTAGATTCTCTATTATATCTGACAGACACAAGACATCAGAAGTTTATATCAGAAATCTTCAAATACAAAGAGTATCTAGAAGTCCTTCCGGTGATTAGTAACCAATTACAGAAATTAGAAACTAAAATAGATTATATCCAAAATCATCCGAAAAACAAGAAAGAACTACTAATAAAGGATAATAATAAGATCGAGGAACTAAATCTTCAACAGATGAAGATCTTTGACTATGTTTAAAAGATAGCTCAAGAACATAAAAGGTCAAGCCCACCTCGAACAGTCACAAAGAGAATCAATGACTTCAAGCCTTTAGAAGTTCCAAAAGGGAACCCTTCACCAAAATCATTTCTTTTGGATTCTCCAACATATCGGTCAAACATCAAATTCCATGAATCCAAACCAGAAGATATACGTAACATGAATATATTAAGTGTATTTGGAAGGAATGAAGCAGTACAACTGCTCAATTCTGAAGAATTCGAGTTCAACGAAATTGAAGAAAATGTTCGAAATACTTCAATTCCAAAATTTGAGTTCAATCAAATATACAAAAGAGGAAATTTTGAAATGATGGATAGCCATCAGTTCAAAGTCCTTGAATTCACCATGCCACTCCAGCAACAACATGAGAAACAGATCTCCTTCTGGCAACATCTAAAGAAGTTGCTAAAGCCAGAAAGTGAAATTACAAATTTATGCACATTTGAGCAGTCCAAGTTGGCATAAATTGTCCAGTCTGATGTGTTCTACAAGACAACAGGCTGATCGATTTCCAGAAAAGTCTACTGGGAACCCTTTAAGCATCATTATGCAACCAAGTTGCATATTTCAATTGCTTCCAAAACTTTTCCACTAGCCTGACTGATGCAGCTCACTGTTTACGACTAAGAGTCAAAACAAATGGCACATCTATGAAAGACGACATGCAAGAGCTTGTTGTAGTTTATAGAGTCTACTATAAGCTGATGAGCACAACAGTAGAACCAAAGACCAAAATTACAAACATTCCTGGTCTTACTATTGGATTCCTCTCAAATCCGAAAAATCATTTGGAACAAATTCATAAGGTTACGTGGGATGAAGTGACTTTTCCTCTAGAATGGAAATTATCTGCTCCAGAGAAAAGCTAGAAAGTGTAAGAGCAGCAGTCAATGAAAATAGAAGAACTGGAGAGTTTAACCTAAAGTTCAAAAGACACAGGCGCAGTGATGTACCCCTTGAAAGCTTTAGAGGAGAAAGCTCTAACATTCAGAATATGCAATTCTTCCAGAGAAAATGGTACTAGAAGTACTAGAATCTCAATAAGAGAATAAACCAATCCAGTGATGGAAGAAGAACTAGATGCTGAACTAGAAAGAGATATCAGCATGTTAAGATCCGAGAAGACAAATTCAGAAAATCTCTTTGAGCTTTATGAAGAAGCAGAAAGCTGCAAAAATCCTTCTCGCCTAGAATAATTGATCAAAGAGATCAAAAGTTTCACATTAAAAAAGGAAAGAAAAGTCTTTAGAAACCACCATCATCAAAATGAGTGGAAATACCAAACTTTCAAACATGAAATGTCCTACTGGAAAGAAAGGGAAATAAGTTCCCACAAATTCATTCCACATGGCAGTACACCAAAATTGCCAATAACACAATTTGGTGTATGTTTTGGTCAGAATCCGTAGGGGATCCTGTCCAGGGTACAAAGGATATTGATGAGGATCGCTCCCAGAACGTTCGGGCAAAGGTCCTCGAACGCTCTTCGTTCTTGGAAAATGAGCGGATAAGTGCCTAAGAGATCGAGACGGGGTTGGCCCGCCTTCGACGCTCATATGCTTAAGTCAGTAAAGATTATGACGTAGCGTAGAGAAAATGCAGGAACAATGATTAGTTACCTTTCTCTTGGGATGTGTGACATCCTAATATATGTAGGTGATGTTGATAGTACCTTATGGTCCTCGATGTGGGACTGATGCAATCATACCATATTTGTATAAAAGGGGGTACGCTGGTCAATTGGGTGATTAGGTCCGTACGCTTGGCACGTGACGCGCGTAGTGCACTGGGCACGTGCGACGTACGGCTCGGTTGAACTATTACTATTTTGCCCCCGTTTGTCTTTGTCTTTGGTGCTAAGTAAGGTATTTTTGGATCTAGCATGGTTGTGCACTAACAAGTCCCCGAGTCAAGGGTTCTGATCCTTGGTTGGGGAGTTGACAAGAACTAAGATCCAAAAAATACCCTTACTTAGCACCGTTCCGTTCGGACGGTGCTACGTACCCTAGAGTCCCCTCAACTGCCCAAGTAAGGATGGGTTCCTTGACTCTGCGTAACTAGCGTTCAGTTCGAAGCGTCGTGCGTGAGAATAACCAGCGTGAGAATCGTAGACGTCGCATGCTGACCTTACGGAGCGTTCAGTTTTGGAGCTTTTTGGGGTAGCAAGCATTTAGTTTTGAGATGTGCGCGAGAGCGGTATTGTGTTTGGCTTAGAGCGACGTGTGGAAGAACATTGAGCTTTAAGCGATGAGCGCCATGCACTGGGGCAGCGATCGTTCAGGCCATTTGAGGCCACCTGATGGAACGCGATCAAGTCCAAGCTTTTTCGGGCCCGAGGGGAGTTTAAGTCCCCAAGTAGCCAATGCCGTTGGAGTCGGGTGTTCGCGTAGGAGACGAGCCTAGGAGGATCAGTCGCTAGGAAGTATGTATTTGCGGACGGCGTGCGTGATGCTTCGCATGTCCTGGCCACAGGGGGCCTCCTCACGGCTGTCAATCAACACGAGGGCTTTTTCGAGCCCGAGAGGAGTTTAAGTCCCCGGGTAGCCAATGCCTCAAAGTCGAGACCACATCAGGGGACGTCCCGCAGGGTGATCAACCGCTGGCGGGGGTCCGTATATTAGCGATGTGCGTTGTGCAACATGCGTTGAGCTTGGATGTCGTGCTTAGACATATCGAGCGTTAAGCGAGGAGCGTCGTGCGTGGGCAGCGGGTGCTAAATTTGAACGTCATGCTTGGACATAGCGATTGTTCGAGGAACGTCATGTGCGGGAGCGATGAGCGTTAAGTGAGGACATCGTGCGTGGCCATCGAGCGTTCAGGCCGTTTGAGGCCGTTCGGGGACTTGGAGTGTCGTTCAGGGCCATTGTCCGTTCGAGGATATGACCTTTTGTGTCATGGCGTTGTGCTGTTTCCTTCTTGTGGTGGGGGTCGTATGTGGAGAAGTTGGGGGGTTGATACGTGGGCGTAACCGTTTGGTTGCTCCTCTGAATGCGTGACACCTGTTTAACCGGTGTGGGACTCGATAATGTCAGTGGGTCGGTTCAATGCACGTGACAGGCTGGCCTCATAATTGCTGTGTGAAGAGATGTTTTTAATTCAAAAAATGCGAAACGATGTGGTACACGTGTTTTGATAATCACATATATATGCGTCTATTAGGTATTTAATTATTCTCCTATACTTAATCTTTTGGTATTAATTGAATGATTTAATTATATTTATTTGTTTTGTAGGTTTTTGGAGAAATAAAAGAAAAGGAGTTTAATTGGGTTCTCCTAGTGCAACACGGAAATGAGTCCACATGAAGATGGACTAATCAAGAAAGCACATTGGCCAAGCATGAAAGCATATTTCGGCAGCCCTCTTGGAGAATTTCGGCAAGCCCACATGATGGGTAATTCGGCAGCCCTTGGTCCATAAAGAAGACCTTGTTTAGCTAGGTTAATAATTTAGCAAAATGAGGAGAAGTATAAATACCTAAAATATAGAAGAATTAAGGGTTGGACAAATTTGAGAAGAAGATTTCGGTAAGTAAGAGGAGCAATTCGGCACCATCATCTTCATCATCTTCTTCGTTTGTATCATCTTTCATCATGACTATTTTGGTTTTAGTTATCTCTATGAGTAACTAAAATCTATTTGTTAGGGGCTGATCGAAGCCCTAGATATGTTTACAATTATAAACCCCCTTTGATTATTTTAACTTTATGGATGAGATTGATTTACTGTTCTTCACATCGACGAATTCTATGTTCATGAATCTTTGGGTCGACACTTAGATGCATGTCTTAGGAGTCTAGAGTCTTTGATTGTGTACATGACCATCATATAATTACATATTCATGAGAGATAAACATATGCTTGTGTAAATCAGTTGTGACGACCCGGAACAGAATCAGAAGTGTAATCAGTTTAATTCGTGAGTTAGCACGTAATCATAGATTTTCGATAGTTGATTGAATCGCCAGACTTGAACACGACTTAATTATTGGCCGAGAATTTGAGTTGAGTCTCTTCTCGAGAGTTGTTGTACGCGTGATTTCGAGTTCGTGGTGGTTCCGGATGATTATTTGGACGACCGAGAAATATAATATGAATATTTAAAATTTCGGTATATTGTCGAGTTTATCCGTTCTTGTTCGAGTCTATCCGAATCGTGATTGTGATCCGTTTTGGACCGTTGACCGACCCGAACCGTAGATGGAATGATTAATGACATGATTTGCGAGTTTTGCGATTTGTCGTGATTTCGACGTAATCTGCTTATATGGCGGCCTTGTTAGCGACTAAATTATCGGGTGAGAATTTGATTTGGGATCCTTCGCGGAAGTTGTAGAGAATTTAATTTCAAACTCGTGGGAACTTCCGGAGAATTTTTCCAAGTTACGAGGAATAAGTTGTGAATATTTTTGTCCGTCGAATATTGTCGTATTTATCCGTTTGGGGTTCGATACGCGTACGGTATAAATACGGAAGCGATACTTGCCGAATTGGGAAACCTGCCATATTGGGAAAGCTGAGTTGACTGGGTTGACCGAGTGGATCGACCCGTTTTGGGCGATTTGGACCGTGAACTTCACGCCGCTGTGGAGGCCGATTCTGGCCACGATTGACCGGGGTCCCTTCACGGAACTTGTTGGGCTCGTGGCCGGAGGAAGACGTTTCGCGACGACAAAGTTTGGCAAAATTCCGGCAAATCGGTGGTGGTCGGAGGTGGATTTTCCAGCGGAGTTGGAGATTGGGCTTTGAGGGCTTCTGTTAGCCTCGAGCCAACGAAACTTTTTCAAGTGGTCTTGAGGGTTGCCGTGGCCGGAGGAGAGAGATCTGTCGATTTAAAATTCCGATAAGGGTTTGGAACTTTGAGTTGATTTTTGGAGGTTTTCCGGTCAAAATTGGCCTTAACTTATAACTAGAAAGTTGTTGGAATCGTCGAGATCTTTAAAACCATGTGTAGCATGAAATTTTCTGGGCAAATCTGGAATTCCAGCGACGGCGATTTTTCCGGCGACGTGTTTTTCAACAAGTTATATGTTGTTTCGCTTGGAATCGCGCCCCGATCGCAGTGGTGAGGTTTGTTTTTCGATTTGAGCATCAAAAATTATAGCGAGGTTTTGTGGTGTGATTATCAGATTTTCATGATTTCGTTGTTATTGGATTATATGTTTTCCAGAACGGTTGTTTCTCGTGATATGATTTGAGATGTTGAGTTATGATTTTGAGTAGTGGAATTTATGATTATTCAGGGGTTCGTGATCGTTCGTTTGGCGAGGGATTTTCCGCCGGATCACGGGATTAACGCGTATCACGTTACGCTTGTCTGTGAGTGGACAATTTATTTTCACGGATTGTTTGCGAGTCTTTATATACGTTTTACGAGCATGAGCATGCATATGAGATTATGAGTTACATGAGTATGTGTTATACGATTATGCCTATACCAGTATATATTACGTATATGCATTTATATATTGCTTTATGCATTTGCATCGAACTATTTATGATTTGATTTAGACAGAGTACAGTTTTAGTTCATGTTGTTGTATCGATACACTTGCCTCTCAGCTGATCCCCGATGGAGGCCTACCAGGAGGGGCAGTACCTCGACCTGACCGGCGAGGGGCAGTACCCCGGAACCGAGGCCTTTCTGGCTAGAATCACGTGTGGGTCTTGGATCCCATGATTCGGACTGTACTAGCACGGATGAGTCCATGAGTGACCCCGTGAGATTTTACATGCATGCTCTGTACGCGAGTTGGAGTCAGCGTCTCCTCGTGTACCATTTGATTTATATACATTTAGACTCGCATATGTTTTTCTAACATATATTATTTGGCGAAAGACATTTATTTTTGTCCACTCACTCTAAAGTTTTTCATGTCTTTCCCCTGGGCTTTTCGGTTTCCGTGCCGAGTTTGCAGTTCAAATTCTGGTGTCGCACGTCGTGGTCGGAGGCATAGTATTCGAGCGATGTTTCTTTTATGGTAGGTTCTTAGTTTGGCCTACTATTTGTATATCTATACTAGAAGTCTCTCTGAGTATTCTTATGTCATGTTTTTATACGGTTTTTCCCGGATTTCTGTAAAGTATAGTTATATTTATTACTTTACAGTACTGTTATGATATTGAGAAATCCGGATGAGATTGGTGCCCACAGTTTGGCTTTTGTGGCATAGGATGAAGTGTGATTTTCCGGGTGCAGGTTATGGCAATTCCGTGTTAGTAGCGTTACTCTGCCAAAATTTTATGGTTTTTGTTGGTTCGTGTTTTCAGAAGGGGTTTGATTCCGGTTTAGGAAACTAAATCGGGGTTGGGTCCTTTCAGCTTGGTATCAGAGCATTAGGTTTTAGGTTCTGTAGACTTCTGTAGTCGTGTTTACTAAAGATATTTGAGAATGTACAGCATGTCTGGAGTGGTGACCCGACCGGCCGGCGGATACTCATCAATACTCCGGGTGTTGTATGCTTTCAAATATTTGAAGTTCCATGATTACGTTCTACTTGTTGCGAACGATGTTTTATTCATTAAGATGCCTCCTTGACGTGCTTTCCGTGTCGGTACGGTTGTGGATCCTATTGAGGATCAATCGACGCGCCACTTGACAGTGAGTTGTGGGTTTGGATGAGCATTCTGGATTCAGAGATATGTGTGGCATGGTTTGCCTGGTTGTGCGTGTATGGGCGTCTACATGTTGCCTTAGAGTAGAGAATCGTGGCAGTTGATGTTTTGCCTGAGTCAGATCATTGCATTTGGTGGGTTGGTATTGTGTGAGTTCTTGTTGCGACTCCATGGCCTACGTTCAGGGTATTGTTTATACAGGATATGGAGTGTTTACTCACCTGAGGCAGAGATGTATTGTTCACATGTTTGTCCCAGTTTGCACGTGTTATGTGGCTTCAGTGGAAGCAGTGCACGAGGATCGAGATAAGTTTGAACCTGAGCATCAGAGGGATTTTGACTGTTATGCCTCGGGATAACCATGAGGAGCTTGATGTGTTGCGCTCAGAGGTGAGGCTATTGAGAAGGAAAGGCGTACGCGGTTTCCGACGTGTTGGTTTGAGGAAAGTGGAATTAGTCGAGATATTCGATGAGGTTGAGTTCAGGCACCTCGGGATCAGTGACTTCATCAGGCTGTGGCCTTTTTGATTTTGATGAGGGTTATCAGATCAACGCAGAGAATCCGTTTGGTGATGGTGGAGACCACAGAGTAGTGGACTTGTTCCTGTAGCATGAGTTTGGGTGATCGTTGGTGATCCTTCCTCACAGCAGGCGTTGCTGTGACTTGTGTTCGTGGAGCACTTTTGGTTGTTATTGTGGTGGCCAGGAGGGTCACGTTACGAGGGGACATCCTCAGTCAGCTGTTTTAGCTGTTCGGCAGCTCAGAGTTCAGGAAGAGGTCGTGATGCTATTTCTGGAGTTTGACCAACGTAGCCTTTTGACGAATCAATCTGAATGTCGCAATCGACGTGGATGGCTCATTGGGCATGCTGGAGTGCGTGCCATGACCTTGTGTGAGGACGGAGTTTCTTTGAGGTTACTATTGCTTGATATCCATGGCTATTGTGCTTGCATCTCCACCTCCGAGGTTTTGGAGAGTGTTGTATCCATCCGGGAGGTTGTGAGATCTTTGTTGGAGGTTATGTGTTAGCCGCAGATTTATTGTTGCTTGATATCGTTGATTTTGATCTGATTTTGGGTATGGACTTCTTGGCGACACATTGGACTATGTTCGAGTGTCACAAGAAGGTGGTTGTGTTTCGACGACCAGGTTTCCCCCGAGATATTGTTTCGCGGTGGGAAGAATATTTTATTGCCATGTGTGATTTCAGCGATGATGGTCGAGCGGATGGTGAAAAAGCGTTGTGTTGCTTACTTAGCTCATGTTGTGGATATTATGGTTGCTGTGCCAGTGATTGGTGATATTGCGGTGGTTTCCGAGTGTCCAGGTGTATTCCAGAGGAGTTACTGGGTATTCCTTCAGTTCGGGAGACCGACTCCACCATTGAGCTTTTATCGGGCGCTGGACTCATATCACCGGCATCTTGTCGTTCAGTACCAGCGGAGCTGATGGAGCTACAGGTTCAACTTCAGGAGTTGCTGGAGGAGATTTCATGCGATCCAGTGTATCACCGTGGAGTACTCCTGTATTGTTTGTGTGGAAAAGGGATGGTTCGACGGGGTGGTACATCGACTACCGGAAGCTGAATCAGGCTTCAGAGGAGAGCAAGTATTCTCCACTTCAGATTGACGATTTGTTTGATCAGCTCACGGGAGCTTCAGTCTTTTCGAAGATTGATTTCGGGTCCGGATACCATCAGTTGAGGATCGGTGAGTCAGATGTGGCTAGGACGATTTTCGGATCACAGTGCGAGCACTACGAGTTCTTGGTCATGCCTTTTGGATTGACCAATGCCTCTGCAGCTTTTACGGACTTGATGGGCCGGGTGTTCAGACGGTTTCTGGACGAGTTTGTGGTCGTGATCGTCAGCAACATCCTGATTTACTCCAGGAGTGTGGGCCAGCACCTGAAGCAATTGCGAGCGGTTTTGCGGACTTTGCGAGATGATCAGTTGTTTTCGAAGTTCAGCAAGTGCGAATTTTGGTTGGTTAGTGTGACGTTTTGGGCTATGTGATATCAGCTGAGGGAGTCGACGTGGATCCTGACCAGGTAGAAGCCGAGTTGATTTGGAGTTGACTTACCATTGTACCAGAGATCAGGAGTCTCTTGGGTTTAGCAGGTTATTATCGGCGCTCTATGCAGAATTTTCTCGGATTGCCACTCCATTTTCAGGATTGACGAAGAATGGCATCAAGTTCGAGTGGACTGATGCTTGTGAGGAGAATTACTTACTCCTGAAGGAAAGGTTGACCACTACACCGGTTCTGATTTTACTTGACGACTATGACGAGTTCGTTGTTTATAACGATGCATCGAGATTTGGATTTGGTTATGCTTTGATGCAACATAGCAGAGCGGTGGCTCATGGTTTCAGGCAGTGGAAACTTTATGAAGCTACGTATCCTATGAATGATTTGGG
The DNA here is from genome assembly GCA_946800695.1 of Geum urbanum. Taxonomy (NCBI): domain Eukaryota; kingdom Viridiplantae; phylum Streptophyta; class Magnoliopsida; order Rosales; family Rosaceae; genus Geum; species Geum urbanum. The sequence goes on along the minus strand of OX327008.1, from coordinate 56,068,988 downwards.
TGTAGCTGTCTTTATGTTAGCATCGGAGAGTTGGAGACACTACTATTGTGGCGTGCAGCGCAGTGTAGGATGTACACTGATCACTTGAGTTTCATCTACTTGCATTTTCGGCCAGATTTGAGCTTGAGGCGATGTAGATGGATGGGGTTGTTTAACGACTATGGCTGCACATTTGAGTTTTTCGAGAAAGGCTTGTGGTTGTACTTTGACTATCTTCTGGGATGTTGTTGCTGATGCATTCAGTCAGAAAATTAGGAGCTTCATTGTTTCATATGTGTGTGGCTCGAGTTTCCGTGTTAGCCGAGTTGCGAGCTATGGGAGCTAAGTTCGAGTATGATGATGTTGGAGCTTATTATTTTGCGTACGTTATGCACTATTGGTACAGAGATGTATCAGACACTTCGAGTTTACTACTCGTGACGCAACATGAAGAGTATTATAGCAGCTTGTGTATGCTGATGCCACATTTGTCGGCAGGCGATGGCTAGGAGGTAGAGACTTGCCGAGATGTTACAGCCGTTGGAGATTTCCGATTAGAAGTTGGAGCTTGTCACTGTGGATTTTGGTGTGTCAGTACGCACTTCGGTTTGTGGTACCAGTTGTCGAGTCTTTGTAGATCATTTGATGAACTTGATTCTTTTCCTTGTACTTTCGGAAAAGATTTCGGTGGCAGGCTGGTATAGCTGTATTTGGCGGAGGTTGTCCATTTTCATGATACGCATGTGTCCCAGTTTGCTGATCGAGATAATCAGCTACAACAGAGTGTTAGCAAGCGTTGCAGTGAGCATTGGGGACCAGATTACAGTTTAGTACAGTTTCTTATCCTCAGATTGGTGGGCGATCTTTGAGGACTATTTAGACCTTGGAGGGCATGTTATGGTCTTGTGTATTGCAGTTCTGAGGGATTCGGGATCAGCAGTTTCAACTGTTCGAGATTGCATGCAGTACCCGTTTGTTGACCACTATGAGTATGACGTTGCATGATGTCGTTTTGAGGAACGATGTTGTACTCCATTGTGCTAGATCGAGTTTGGTTTGAGCTGACGTTGGATCCTGATTTAGTGGAATGTGCTACCACAGACCTTCGGATTAGCGGAAACAAGTTGATACTTGCCCGAGTTCGACTTTTGAGTTATGTTGATGTGAGCAGGTTGAGTTATGAATTTGCCACGTTATTTTGGTCTGTATGTGATCATGGGGCGAATTTGTGTTGTGCCGTAAAGTTTGGCATTGCCTGTAGCGTTGGCTTTTGTGTGTGTTGTGTTCTGTGTGGTGGAACTACATTTTGTGTTGTGTACCCTCTCAGTTCCTTATACAGGAAGACTTGGCATATGTGGAGGAACCAATTCATATTCGAGATTTGAGGGTACAGAGATATTTTCTATTGACAGAGTTGTCCAGTCGAAGTTGCCACTGGAGAGTTGAACTGTATGCAGAGGCAGTGTTCCTACTTTTCAGTTAGCAGACTTGGAAATTTCGAGGTCGAATTTTTTTAAGGGGGGTAGATTTGTGACGACCCGGAACAGAATCAGAAGTGTAATCAGTTTAATTCGTGAATTAGCACGTAATCGTAGATTTTCGATAGTTGATTGAATCGCCAGACTTGATCACGACTTAATTATTGGCCAAGAATTTGAGTTGAGTCTCTTCTCGAGAGTTGTTGTACGCGTGATTTCGAGTTCGTGGCAGTTCCGGATGATTATTTGGACGACCGAGGAATATTATATGAATATTTGAAATTTCGGTATATTGTCGAGTTTATCCGTTCGTGTTCGAGACTATCCGAATCGTGATTGTGATCCGTTTTGGACCGTTGACCGACCCGAACCGTAGATGAAATGATTAATGACATGATTTGCGAGTTTCGCGATTTGTCGTGATTTCGACGTAATCTGTTTATATTGCGGCCTTGTTAGCGACTAAATTATTGGGCAAGAATTTGATTTGGGATCCTTCGCGGAAGTTGTAGAGAATTTAATTTCGAGCTCGTGGGAACTTCCGGAGAATTTTTCCATGTTACGAGGAATAAGTTGTGAATATTTTCGTCCGTCGAATATTGTCGTATTTATCCGTTTGGGGTTCGATACGCGTACGGTATAAATACGGAAGCGATACTTGCCGAATTGGGAAACCTGCCATATTGGGAAAGCTGAGTTGATTGGGTTGACCGAGTGGATCGACCCGTTTTGGGCGATTTGGACCGTGAACTTCACGCCGCTGTGGAGGCCGATTTCGGCCACGATTGACCGGGGTCCCTTCACGGAACTTGTTGGGCTCGTGGCCCTCTTCGATTTGAGGGGTGGATCATCCCGTGAGGTGGCCGGAGGAAGACGTTTCGCGGCGGCAAAGTTTGGCAAAAATCCGGCAAATCGGTGGTGGTCGGAGGTGGATTTTCCGGCGGAGTTGGAGCTTGGGCATTGAGGGCTTTTGTTAGCCTCGAGCCAAGGAAACTTTTCCAAGTGGTCTTGAGGGATTCCGTGGCCGGAGGAGAGAGATCCGTCGATTTAAAATTTCGGTAATGGTTTGGAACTGTGAATTGATTTTTGGAGGTTTTCCGGTCAAAATTGGCCTTAACTTATAACTGGAAAGTTGTTGGAATCGTCGAGATCTTTGAAACCATGTGTAGCATGAAATTTTCTGGGCAGATATGGAATTCCGGCGACGGTGGCAGCGGCGACTGCAGTGGCGCCGCCGTCCCCCGTGTTTTTCAACGAGTTATATGTTGTTTGGCTCGGAATCGCGCCTCGATCGTAGTGGTGAGGTTTGTTTTTCGATTTGAGCATAAGAAATTATAGCGAGGTTTTGTGGTGTGATTATCGGATTTTCACGATTTCGTTATTATTGGATTATATGTTTCCGAGAACGGTTGTTTCTCGTGATACGATTTGAGATGTTGAGTTATGATTTTGAGCAGTGGAATTTATGATTATTCAGGGGTTCGTGATCGTTCGTTTGACGAGGGATTTTCCGCCGGATCACGGGATTAACGCGTATCGCGTTACGCTTGTCTGTGAGTGGACAATTTCTTTTCACGAATTGTTTGCGTGTCTTTAAATACATTTTACGAGCATGAGCATGCATATGAGATTATGATTTACATGAGCATGTGTTATACGATTATGCCTATACCAGTATATATTACGTATATGAATTTATATATTGCTTTATGCATTTGCATCGAACTATTTATGATTTGATTTATACAGAGTACAGTCTCAGTTCATGTTGTTGTATCGATACACTTGCCTCTCGGCTGATCCCCGATGGAGGCCTACCAGGAGGGGCAGTACCCCGACCTGACCGGCGAGGGGCAGTACCCCGGAACCGAGGCCTTTCTGGCTAGAATCACGTGTGGGTCTGGGATCCCGTGATTCGGACTGTACTAGCACGGATGAGTCCATGAGTGACCCCGTGAGATTTTACATGCATGCTCTGTACGCGAGTTGGAGTCAGCGTCTCCTCGTGTACCATATGATTTATATACATTTAGACTCGCATATGTTTTTATAACATATATTATTTGGCGAAAGACATTTATTTTCGTCCACTCACTCTAACGTTTTTCATGTCTTTCCCCTGGGCTTTTCGGTTTCCGTGCCCAGTTTGCAGTTCAAATTCTGGTGTCGCACGTCGTGGACGGAGGCATAGTATTCGAGCGATGTTTCTTTTATGGTAGGTTCTTAGTTTGTCTTACTATTTGTATATCTATATTAGAAGTCGCTCTGAGTATTCTTATGTCATGTTTTTATTCGGTTTTTCCCGGATTTCTGTAAAGTATAGTTATATTTATTACTTTACAGTACTGTTATGATATTGATTTTCCGGTTTGGCTTTTGTGGCATAGGATGAAGTGTGATTTTCCAGGTGCAGGTTAAGGCAATTCCACGTTAGTAGCGTTACTCTGCCAAAATTTTATAGTTTTTGTTGGTTCGTGTTTTCAGAAGGGGTTTGATTCCGGTTTAGGAAACTAAATTGGGGTTGGGTCCTTTCATCAGTTCTTAGTGATGTGGAGGTGACCATCATATCAAACTTCGAAGCTTTGTTATTCTTCAGACATTCTTAGATCATAATGACTTTAGTTCTCTAGGCCTAACACCATCAAATGTATAAGTCTGGTAATTGGGGATCAAGATTGAGTGGACGATTCATCCCTCTTTCATGCCAAGTAAAAGAGTGTAATACATAAGATGACTTAATCATAGCTCTTATGTGGGGAGTATTCATCCATGTTAGTTTAATCATATTAGGTAGTCGTAAGTGTGTCTAGGGTGGAGAGAAGTTCCTAGCATCCTTTCTCTCATTGTTTGTCAACCAATTTTACATTCTGCAATTTACTGTTTTCTGTTTTAGCTGTAGCTTAGCCGAATTATTTTGGCAACCAAATCTTAACAAAACCCACTGAAATTTTATGTGGTAGTCCATCACTGAGTCTAGTTTACCATGTTAAAATTTTGTAGCATTTGAGTCAGTCTAGGTTAGGTTTTTGTTTTCATTAGTGTTTGTAGATCGAGTTTGTCAGCTTTTGTGTTCGTGTCAAGACTTCGGAATCACCAATTCCCCGCGTTCAATAACCCCTAAATTTAGCTATTACAATGATATATCCAGGTTAAGAATATGGTATTTTTGAGAGACGGTTTCCGTCGCATCAAATTTTGGCGCCGTTGCCGGGGAATTGCTTTATTCCAAGTCTTAGTTGTGTCTTTAGTTTTTAGCTTTTGTTTTGTTCAGTTTTCTTTTTCTTTTGAGTCTGATAATTTCATGTGTGTGCATGATATCGTGTATGCGTACTCGAAATTCTACAAGTGATGAGCCATTTTTGATCGATCCATAAATTTAACGGTCAGCAAAACAAAACAGAAAGTTGAAGAGACAGTAATGAGCACAGGTGTCAGTGGTGAACAATCCGCGCCCGAAATAGCTTCTGATACAGAGTCAGAGTTTGAGGAGCAGGAAGAACAAGTTGTGCCACCACCACCGAATACTATGGCAAATGCCAGATTAAAAGAATCTTTCATTCCAGGCGCAGGTGCAGATGACTCACCAATTGTGCTACCAGAAAATCTTTCCTTGTTTGTAGTGTTTCAAAAATGTGCAGTGTTCCGTCTTTCCTCAAGGAGGTCGTTGTCTAGGCGTAGGCCTTCACCATTTGTGGTAGGGTCGAACACTTCTACCCTTGGGCTCTGGTGAGTGAGTTCCAGAGGGAGGAGTGCTTCAGTGCCGAACGTGAGAGAATAAGGCGTTTCGCCTGTTGTGTTTGTAGCCGTTGTTCGGATGGACCATAGAATCCATGGAAGGAGTTCTGGCCATCGCCCAAAGTTGGGACTTCCCCTTCTCATGGCTTGTAGCCGTCTCTTTAGGCCGTCCTTGATGATTTTATTTGCCGCTTCGACCTGCTCGTTGCATTGTGGGTGAGCGGGGGAGGAGAAGAGGACGCTTGTCCCTTGTCTGCTACATAATTGTATGAATTATGGATTATTGAATTACGTGCCATTATCTGTGATGATGTTGATTAGGGCCTCGTATCTGCAGACCTCGATGAACTTGGTGTGGTAATCGATGATGACTATCACGTAACGGTACTGTCCTTTGGCCTTTGGCAGTTCACCAATAAGATCGAGGCCCCACTGAGGGAACGGTATAGGGGAGATAAGTATTGAGAGCAGCACAGGAGGAGAGTGGTCCTTATGAGCGTGGAACTGGCAGGCCTTTCATGTTCCAACGATATCAGCTGCGTCAGCATGAATAGTGGGCCACCAGAATCCAGAGCGCAACGCCTTGTGTGCGACTGAACGGGCGCCTATATGGTGTCCGCATTCTCCTCCGTGTTTTTCCTTCAAGAGGAAATGTCCTGCTTGAGTGGTAAGGCATATCAAATTTGGCCACGTTCGTCCCTGTTTGTAGAGTTGACCGCCCCTGATGCTAAAACTAGCTGCCCTGACAAGTATTGTTTTGGCCTCCTTTTTATTTTCTGGCAGGATGCCGGATGTCTTGTATGCATAGATGGGGTCCATCCATCCTGGCTCTGTAGGCGCAATGGCGAGGATTTCCGAGAAGCCTTTGTGCATGCTTGGTTTGTCAAGGGTTTCAACCTGAGTGTGAGACGGGGAGTGAGGCGTCACGGTCGTGGCCAATCGTGCGAGTGCGTCAGCGTTTGCATTCTGCTCTCGGGGCACCTGAGTAATGTTGTAGAATTTGAACTTGGCTAAGTAGTACTTTGCGAGGGCCAAGTAAGCGGCCATTGTGTCGTCCTTGGCCTCGAAGTCTTCGCTTACTTGGTTGACGACCAGTTGAGAGTCGCTAAAGATGTTGATATCAGGGGCGTCTGATAGCTATGCAAGCTGGAGACCTGCGATGAGCGCTTCGTATTCTGCCTCGTTGTTTGAAGCTTTGAAATTGAACCTTAGGGCGTATTCTGTCTGGACGTCGTTCGGTCTTGTGAGGATGATTCCAGCGCCGCTCTCTTTTTTGTTGATAGACCCATCCACGTACAAGTTCCAACGGGATTGTGGCTTCTCAGACAACGTTTGGACGGGGTCTGGCTAGGTGAGTTCTGGCTCTGCCTCTGTGTACTCAGCGATGAAGTCTGATACTGCCTATGCTTTTATGGTCGTTTTGGGCTTGTATTGGATGTCGAACTCGCTGAGCTCAATGTCCCATTTGTTGAGGTGTCCACTCTGATCAGGAGACTGGAGTACTTGCTTGAGTGGGAAGTTCGTAAGGACCTGAATTTTGTGGGCCTGGAAGTAGGGGCATAAGCGGCGTGCGGCTGTTACCAGGGCGAGTGCCCATTTGTCGAACGCTGGGTACAGTTTCTCAGCTCCAGTGAGTCCTTTACCTTTAAAAAAGACGGGGAGCTTACCGTCATTGTCATGCCGTATGAGGGCGGAGCTGAAAGCTGTGAGTGACGTGGCCAGATATAGGTATAGTGTTTCGCCTTGAACTGGTCTGGACAGAGTTGGTATAGAAGCCAGGTAAAGCTTGATTTGCTGGAATGCGTCCTCACAAGCAGGCGTCCAGCTGATTGAGCGCTTGTTGTGTGCAAAGCGTATGACCTTGAAGAACGGTTCGCATTTATCTGAAAATTGAGAAATGAACCTGTGCAAGGCAGCAAGTTTACCTGTCAGGCTTTGGACGTCCTTCTTGTGGGTGGGTGCCTGCATATCCATGATGGCCCTGATCTTTTCCGGGTTAGCTTCAATGCCGCTCTGGCTTATGATATAGCCCAAGAATTTGCTCGCCGTGGTGCCGAACGCGCATTTGGCTGGGTTCAAGCGGACGCTATGGTCCATGAGTATTTGGAACACTGTACGGAAGCTTGCGACGTGGCCCTGGGCCGTCTTGCTTTTGAGCAAGACATCATCAATATATACTTCCACCAGTGTGCCGTTCACCTCTCGAAAGATGTGAGTCATGAAGAGCTGGTATATAGATCTGGCGTTCTTGAGGCCGAACGGCATGACAACGTAGCAGTAGAGCCATTTATCCGTTGTAAAAGTGGTAGCCTCCTGGTCATTTGGGTGCATGAATATCTGGTTGTAGTCTGAGTAGGCGTCCAACTTGGAGAGTAGTTTATGACCCGTTATGGCATCCACGAGCTGGTCGATGCGTGGAAGTGGAAAAATGTCCTTTGGGCATGCTTTATTAAGATTGGTGTAGTCGACGCACATCCTCCAATTGTCGTTACTTTTCTTGACCATTACAGCGTTCGAGATCCACTGTGGGTAGTGAACGGGGCGGATAAATCCAATTTTGAGTAGCCAGTCAACCCTCTGCGTGCATGGCAGCCTACCGTTCGGCGTCGTATACACGTCGCTTTTTTTTGATATGCCTGGTGTTAGGAGCAATGCTTAATTGATGAGAAATTAAATCAGTAGAGATACCTGGTATATCAGCGTACGACCAAGCAAAAACTTGTTGGTATTCCTTAAGAAATTTGATCAGATCTTCCCGTATGACGGGGTCCAGGTGGGCGCTGATGCGAACGGTGCGCTCTGGGTGGACGAGGTCCAGCTCAACCTCGGAGAAGGAGTCCCCAGTGCTTGCTGGGCGGAGGGTGTTCACACTGTCCTTAGGGTCATCAGGTTGCACGACGTCCGTGCCATCTGACTCTTCATTGGTTATTTCCATGACCTCCTGACGGACCACCTGCCCCGTTCTGGGATCAATAGCGCGTTCAACGAAGTCGTATCCTCATACTATACATGTGCCAAAATCAGTAGGGAATTGCATATACAATATGTGACCAGCGATGATTGCTTTTAGTTTCTTGATGGTCGGCCTGCCAAGTATGACATTATAAGAAGAATGTAAATCCCCAATTATGAAATCTGTGTGAACCTCCTTTTGATGAGTGTCTATGGCACCCAAGCATAAACACATATAGTCGTTGCCGATTGGGTGGATGATGTCCCCAGAGAAACTCATTAGCGCCTCGTTATCTTGGGTCAGCTTACTGCGTGGATGCTTCAGCTGCTTATAAGCTTCATAGAACATTATATTTTCTCCGGAACCGGAATCAATGAGAACGCGTCTGACCTTGCACCTGTCCAAGAGGGCGTTGATTACAAATGGAGCGTCTGAAGGTGGAGCGCTCCATTCATCGGCCTTGGAGAACGTGATGGGGTCCCAAGAGCGCCGTGGGACCTTACTTTCCAATCCTGAGGCGACGGTGAAGATTTCTCGTGGATGGGCGTTCTCTTTGCGTTTGCCTCCATAAATGGTGTTTATCTCTCCTCTAGCTTATATGAACGCTACCTGTCGTGGCGGACCGTCTGCACGGTATTGTTTAAGCTCTCCTTTTGTCAAACAATTCCTGGATGATTTTTTTTCAAAACGCCACAGTCTTCAGTGTTGTGAGTTTCTGACTCGTGATACTTGCACCAGCTGCCCGTATGCTTGAGTGGGGCCTTACACAACTTGGTCTTGGGTTGTGAAACCAGATGTTTGTTGTTGGTGAAGATCTCGGTGTAAGTAGCGTTAACAACGGTGTAAACTGTTCTGTCTGGAGAGTGGCACCTCGGGGACTTGTGATATCTTGTTGCGTTCCATACGGGGGATCTACAATGCTCCGTAGTAACCTGGTGAGGTGGACTGCGTCTACGTTTCGGCGTTCACAATTGTCTTCTTTTACCCTTGTAGCCGAAGCGAACGGGGGAAGGGTTATGACGGAACGATGGTGGAGAGTTGCGTCGTACTGCGCTCTTATCCTTGTGACCCCATACTCTGTTGTGGACTTCTGCTTTTTCGACAATCATGTCTAGTATTTCTTCGTACGTGAGGTAGTCACGTCTGAACAACTTTTCTTTGAAGAAAGATGGCTGTAATCCTTCCACCAGGGTCGTCGATGCTGTCTGCTTGTCTAGATTTCGACAGAGCTGAGCGGCAGATCTGAACCGATTGATGTATGATGACAAGTTTTCTGAACCGCCCTGCTTGACTGAAAAGAGGGATTTTGCCAACACGGTGTGGTGTTTGCAGTCGGTATCGCTTGAGGAAGGAGTTTGTAAGTTCTGTGAAGGAGGAGATGGACTCTGGTGAGAGCTCAAAGAACCAGTTGAGCGCTTCTCCCGTGAGTGTTTCGAGGAACAAATAACACAGCGTAGCGTCCCCGTGTCTGTGTTGGCCGTGAAGAAAAGGAATTTGTCGACATGGGTGCATGGGTCGCCTCGCCCGGAGTAGCGCTAGTCCTTCCACATTTTTGCTCCAGGATTCTATCCGACGTTCGTAATAGTAGTGGAGGACGGTGTGGTGTGTGGGGTGTATGAGACCTGGGGGTTGGGGTGGCGGTTCTGTCAGATTTCCCCTTCCAAGTCGGCTAGTCGGGCCAGTATTTGGGCCGTAGCATCAGGGGCCGGTTGTGGAAGTTCGATTCGAGGTGGGGCCTCGGGCAGCAACGGATTTACTAGTTGGGCGTTGATGTGCATCATGTTACGCCGTTCCTCCCTTCAGCCTAGCTCTAGTTGGTGTGCCTGCAAGTTAGCAAGCGCCTTGTGCAGGCGCTCGTTGTTAAGATGGTTGCGTCCCGTTTGGCCCGGAGTTCAGCGATCTTGGCTAGCATTTGAGCGTGGTCCTCGCTCGGGGCGCTGGACGTGGTTGCTGGTGCAATGTTCTCGGTCGCTTCAATGGCTGTGAGGAGCGGTTTGAACGATCGCAAGCGGTCCCCGGCAGAGGTGGTGAATTCATCAGGACCGGTGGACGGCATGATGAAGATGAAAGGGAGAACGAGCTGGCTTTTTTGTGTGGATGGGAAAATGAGACCGCTAGACGGTGCCAATTGTTTTGGTCAAAATCCGTAGGGGATCCCGTCCAGGGTACAAAGGATATTGATGAGGATCACTCCCAAAACGTTCGGGAAAGGGTCCTCGAACGCTCTTCGTTCTTGCAAAATGAGCGAATAAGTGCGTAAGAGATCGAGACAGGGTTAGCCCGCCTTCGACGCTCTGATGCTTAAGTCAGTAAAGATTATGACGAGCGTAGAGCAAATGCAGGAACAGTGATTAGTTACCTTTCTCTTGGGATGTCTGACATCCTAATATGGGTAGGTGATGTTGACAGTACCTTGTGGTCCTCGATGTGGGACTGATGCAATCATACTATATTTGTATAAAGGGGGGGTATGCTGGTCAATTGGGTGACCAGGTTTGTACATTGGGCACGTGACGCACGTAGTGCACTGGGCACATGCGGCTCGGTTGGACTATTACTGGTTTGCCCCTGTTTGTCTTTGTCTTTGCTGCTAAGTAAGGTATTTTTGGATCTAGCATAGTTGTGCACTAATAGTGTATGGCTTGATCCAGACAAATCTCTAGATAAGAAAAAACTCCATAGACGAGTGGGCTGTTAGTCTATTCATGGCATCTTGTACCACCTATGGAAAATTTGAATCACAAGATTTGCAAATAATGTATGAATCAACCCTCTTGGGAATGGCAAAAAAATTCTATTTTGCCTTCAAAGAAAATTTCAGAGGAAATGAATGGTTGGAGAACATAAAAGCTAACAAGTCGCCATATACTTTTGCAACTCCAATCTACGAACAATTCTGTGGAGATATCTCATATGTTAGAGACATAGCTAGAGAATTAGCAAAAACCAACATATATGCTTTCAAAATATGCAGTATGAAGTATTTTGAAGAATATCTGAATGAATTCCAAGAATATGATTGTACGATAGGAGAATTGGAAAATGTCGACTTAATACATCTCCTGCATAGAAAGCTCCTGAAACCATGGAGAACAACTATGAGAGAAAACATAGAAGAAAAACTTCTAGAAAGGTTTTATGTTGGAGAAGTAGCGGAAAGAATCAGGCAACTGATGTCAAAGCCAACACAAGAGCAAAAGCTACAAAGAAGCAGCTCAAAGAAAATGACAACTTTTGCACCAGAATCACCGATATCCCAACGAATTGGGGATGCGATGAAAATAAGCAGAAAAGAAAAGGTAAGCACTTTCATAAATGTTTCAGAGGAAACGAAAGGAAGAATTGGAGATTCAAGAAAAGCTCCAAATACAGAAGAAATAGATTCTTCAAGAAAACAAGGTTCTCTCAAGAAACAGAAAATAAGAAAACATGCAGATGTTAGTTATGCAAGGCTGAAGAGCACTATGCTAACAAATGTCCCAAAAAAATAAAAAAAGTTTGAAAGCTCTTATCAGAGAGTATGAAGAGGTCATAGAAATGGCCAATCTGAAAGGCTACAAGGTAGTTTATTCAGAAAATGAAGACGACAATACATTTGTCTATTCATCCTGGACAAAAGATGAATCGCCAGAAGATTCAGAAACAGATTCTGAAGCAGAAGATGAACCCAGAAAGGTGTATCTCTTTGAAATAAAAAACTGGGAAGAAAGCATTGAAGAAGAAAAGATTTCTTCTTATAAAGTCAATCCTCGATCATTCGTCTGTGACTACTTTCAATGCCATGAGAAATATGGTCTTCCTATGTTTTGTGAAGCGTCAGAAAAAACGTATCACAACGAATGCTTCATAACTGAAGCAAGAAGGAAAACAAGGATAGTTCAATAAATCAGATTATTGAACAAGAATATGAAGAATACTTCTACGAGGTAGAAGAAAGAAAAGATATTCTAGAAAGAGATCTAGAAAGAATGAAGTTCGATACTACTATTGAGAAGCAAGAAGTAGTATCTTCAGAAAGTTAAGTTTGTGAAGAACATTGCAGTCCTTTCACAAAAATAGTAGAAGAAAGAGATTCTTCTAAACAAAATTTTGTGTAAGGGGACAACTGAGAGTAAGTTCAGTAACTACATGGAAGTTGAAATAAAATTTCTAGGTTACAAGAAGTATCATCTACATGCATATGTAGATAATGGTTCTGGTTTCAGCTTAGCAAAAAAATTTGATATACCTGAAGAATTCTAGAATATCAATCCAAAAGGAATTGCGGTAGGAAAAATTGTAGAAGGGAGACGAATTGTCATGAATACAGTTGCCAGAAAGGTTCAAATCTCTATTGGAGGAGAAACTTTTATAATCATTGATCTTTGGCAATCAGAAGGCCAAGATTCAGACATGTTAATCGACAACGATTTTCTCCTACAACAAACATTCATCTAGAAGGCAGAAGTAAACTTACTAGGGTTTGAGAATAATGACAAAATCCTTTGGATAGAACGACTAGAGGAATGGGGTAATCAGAAGTTGCAGCATAATAGTGGTAGATATGCACCAAAATATGAAACGATATTACAATATAAGCAGCAAGGAGAGTTGCTTATTAAATCTTTAGAGGAAGAAGAAGAGGAAGAGTTTGAGTTCTGTAGGTTCCATGGTAACAGAAAGTTCAAGCATCCTAATGCTCCTACCAGAATCCAACTTAAAGAGCATACAATCTACAACATTCCCACGAGGGATTGTGATAAGTGCAAACAAGAAAAAAACCTTCAAGAAGAAATTGAAGAACTCCAAGAAGCCTTGTATGAGAACAAGGTTTGAAGAAGGAAATCCTACCATTGCTATGCTTCATGATCAAGACAAGTACCATTACTATGTGTTACAATCCCATTTATAATCATCAACAGCAACAAGAAGAGTTACTAGTTGAAGAATCATCAAATGATGAGGAAGAAGATGAAGAGGCAGCAGAAGCAGCCTTCATATATGAGCATAATCTCAAGCACTTTAAGACTAAGCTCGAGAAAAAGAAGACTCATACCCTTGGAGTAATCAAGGAGATGTTAAAACAAAACATCGACATCAATCCTCTGAAATTCTGGAAAAAGACCCAGTGGTCTGTGAGCTCAAGCTACATGTGATGAATTCCATTTGTCATGTAAAAGCAATCCCTCAGTACAAAGAAGAAGATCAGAAAGAATTCAGAAGAGACATTGTTGATCTTTTGAAAAAGGGATTAATCAGACCATTAAACAGTCCTCGTCACGCTCCAGCATTCTATGTCAGAAATCATGCGAAAGAAGTCCGCGGAAAGGCAAGAATGGTGACAGACTACAGAGATGTCAATAAAAAAAAGTAAAAGACGGTTATCAGATAGCACAGGCAAAAGTGCTAATCAATCGGCTCAGAGGAGCCAAAGTATTCTAAAAATTCGATGCAAATCAGGATTCTGGTAAGTCAAGATGCATCCTGACAACATTCCCCTCATTGCCTTCGGAACTCCACAGGGACACTACAAATGGTTAGTAATGTCTTTCGGGCTAAAACAAGCTCCTTCCATTTTCCAGAGAAAAATGGACAACATATTCAAACATGTTGCAGATTTCTGTGTCATCTATATAGACTATATATTAGTCTTCTCAAAGAGTAAAGAGTAGCACATGAATCATCTCTATGAGGTAGTCAAGCTCATAGTACAGCATGGAATCATTCTAGGAGAAAACAAAGTCTTTCTCGTCCTAGATGAAATCGACTTCCTTGGGATTAACATAAGGAATAGGGTACTCAAGCTTCAGCCTCATATCTTAGAAAAGGTCTGGAAATTCCCATACCGAATCACTGACGCCAAAAGTTTACAGAGATTTTTGGGAGTCACAAACTATGGAAGAGATTTCCTTCCCAAAATTGCTGGGTTGACAGCTATCTTGTCCGTAAAAATAAGTTCTAAGAGAGCTTGGAAGTTTACAGAAGATGACAAAAAAATCATCAGGCAAATCAAAGAGCTTTGCAAGAATCTGCCTCCACTCCATTAACCTGAAGAAAATGATGAGATCATTTTTCAAACAGATGCAAGTGATAACTTCTAGACAGGAGTAGTGCTGGCAAAAGAGCCAGGCACTAACACAGAAAAGATCTTGAAATTCTGTAGTGGGAAGTTTAACCCTACAGAACATAATTATCCCATAGGAGAAAACGAATTCCTGGAAATCAAAAAACAATTGAAAATTCCCCAGCCTTTTTAGGAAAACATTTCCTAGTGAAAACAGATTGCGCTAGAGTGAAAATTTTCAAAATTTTCAAACTTGATAAAGCTGCTGATAGGGGTAGATTAGCAAACTGGCCATGATTTCTTAACCTATATGATTATGATGTGAAATTAATTACAGAAAACATGAACAATCTTCTAGACACCTTAATAAGAGAAATGACGATGTTCCAAAGAAATGAAAGGAACGACGAAGGAAGAAATCCGAGGAACAGAAGACCGGGAAAAGAACCTAAACAGCCAGAATAATCTATGGAAAAGGTTCTTAAGAATTTCTTGTTGTGCCCTAAAAAGCCAGCCTCAACTGATCAATCCCAGGTTAAGGGATTGGCTAGCTCGTCTCAAACGACAGACGATAAAGGTTTATCAAGACCGTTGAAGGCTGCTGCTTTGCCAAAAAGCAGAATCTTTCTTATAGGTTACATAAACATATTCAAATAAAAACTAAACACTGAATACTTTCTCTGAGTCAGTTTTTCAGACAAATCAGAACCTTGCTTCCCATCAAAAGGCTCTGCTAGACAACTTGATGTTTGCCTTCCAAGCAGGATAAAAGGCTTATGGGAAAGACTATAAACGCCTTAGCAGAAGAACTAACCCAGAAGAAAAAACAACCAAGTGTTAATGAACCAGCAATACAATACATCAAAACTCCTAAAAGTGCAAGAGTACCAATTCAGGCGTTGAAAGAATCAGAATGGTTCAAATTTCACAACACCATTAGAAGACATTACACCTCGAAAGCTCTGCCATACACACTTTTTACTGTTCTCGGATCTTTCAAATGAAGATATGCGGTTAATTTTCAAGATGAACACCAGCAAGAACACAAACGGTGGCTTGTTGAGAATGGCGTTGTTCATAATCTATGGACAAAACTAATGAGGATCTCAAAGAATTACGATACCTTATCTGTAATACGGTCAAGAATGTAAGAAGATACAACTGCATTCTTAGACTCAAGTTCAGATCTACACCCCCAGAATGGGTGCATAAATCCAACCGAGAAACATAGTACATCCCTCCATATCACTATGTCAGAATCATTCAAAGACAGTATCTAGAACCAGCCTGTAGCAGATACAACGGAGCACCAAATTCCAGGTCCTTGGATGAAGGCAATGACAATAGAATATGTCAAGAAAATAATCGAAGAAGATCAAGAGATCACTTTTCTTGCCTCAGGAGAAAAGATAATTGTTGCTACTTATGACCATTCAGAGGTCGTTACTAGTGACATGTTCGTTGCTCGACACATAGTGTAAATAGGAATGTCAGATGGCACAGATTGAATAAGAGCCAACCTACCTACCATACTTAGGTTCCTACATTTCCAACCAATAAGCCTCCCTTCAATTTTATTCAATAAATCATAGTAGGTGTATTTATTAACTCTACTGGAGTAGGTGTATTTATTGACTCTACTGTGTAGCAGGGGCATTCCAAGATATTTCACAAGATCATAAGCAGGGGAAATTCAAAATCGAACCCATGGCCTATCTCTTACAACACAACACTACTACCACTCTGCCAACATAGAAGTCTAGTAAACATGAGAAACTAAAAGCTATTTTTCAAACTCAAAGGGGGCCTTGGCCCCCTTTGGCTCCAATGTGGCTCCGCCACTGATCATAAGTTCTTGGTGAGCCACAAATGCTGCTTATTTCAGTGGCCAGGTTTTTGCTAAAATTAGGAGAACAGTATATGAGAGACTTCTCATAACTCACAGTTTGGCTAGACTGGTTATATATTAAGATCCAAACACTATCTTAGAACATAAGCTTGCTCAATGGAGGTTTCAACAAACAACATGAGGTCATCAATAAAGAAAATGTAAGAGATCTTAGGCCTTGTTTGAGATGACTTCACAGGTTGTTATTGCTAAACATTAACAGAAGATTGAATTAGATGACACAATTTCTCCATACACAAAACAAATAGGTATGGAGAAAGAGAATCTCCTTGCCTAATTCCTCGTTGAGGTTTAAAAGTATCAGTAAGCTCTCCATTAATTAAGTGAGAATTGAAAACTTGTTAAGGTGACATAGCTCATGATGAGCTTGATCAGATCAGGAGGGAGTTGAGTTTCATACAAGACCTTATGTATAAAGCTCCAAATAAGCCTATTATAGGCTTTGGACAAATCCACCTTCTAAGCAAAGAATCCAAATTTTCCTTGTGACTTCTTGAATTTAAATAGCAACTCCGGAGCCACCATAATATTGTAAGTATTTTGTCTTCTAGGGATGTAGCTAACTTGGTTAGGACATATGAGAAGCTTCATTGCAGGTCTCAACTTGAGACCTTGGCTACAATTAATTTGGAAATAACTTTGTAAATGGTGAAGCACATGCTTATAGGCCTAAAATCCTTCATGTTTTAAGGGCCTTCAACCCTTAGGATCAAAAGACACAATAGTATGATTTAACCCCTCAGGAATAACATCAGACTTGAAGGCTTCAAAAACAAAATTGCATATATATTTCGGTAAAGTACAAAGGCCAATGGTGTTGATAAAACATGGTAGGAAACCCATCAACACTAGGGGGCTTTAATACTCCTATAACGAAAAGAGCTTTCTTCACTTCCTCGGCATGCACAGGTCTACACATCTCCTCCAATAAATGAGAATCGAGGACTGGAAATAACCAAAGAATCAAAATCTGTCATCAACATGCACATATGCATGTTTGGAAATGAAAGGACCCAACCCTGATTTAGCTCCCTAAACCGGAATCGAACCCCTTCGAAAATACGAACCAACAAAAACTTTTCAAAATTTCGGCAGAGTTTCGTTACTAGCGTGGAATTACCATAACCTGCACGCGGAAATTAACACTTCGTCCTATGCCACAAAAATCAAACCGTGGACACCAATCCCATCCGGATTTCTCAACATCAATATAATCAGCAAACAGTAAACATACTGTACTATATATAAGTATATCCGAGAAAATCCGTATAAACAAGTATCAGAACGTATCAGAGCGACCTCTAGTATAAAATATATACAACATGTACATCAGTAGGTGAAACTGAAACCTACTGGAAAACACAGGTGACTCTGATCACTAGCCTCCAAACCACGACGTGAAACACCAAACCGGAACTGCAAACTGGGCACGGAAACCGAAAAGCCCAGGGGAAAGACAATAAGCACGTTAGAGTGAGTGGACGAAAATAAATGTCTTTCACCAAGTATATATGTTATAAAAACATATGCGAGTCCAGGTAAATAAAAACATAACATAGTACACGAGGTAAAACTCATACTCCTCCAGTGTACTGAGCATGCAAGTATAAATCCCACGGGGTCACTCATGGACACACACCGTGCTAGTACAGTCCGAATCGCGAGGTCCTTGGTCCCCGTGATTCTAAGCCAGAAATGGCCTCGGTTCCGGGGAAACGCCCCTCACCGGTCAGGTCGGGATGACGACGTCCCTCCTGGATGGCCTACCATCGGGGATCAGCCGAGAGGCAATGTGTATCGATACAACAACGTAACTAAGACTGTACTCTGTGAAAACCAAATCATAAACAATTCGATGCAAATGCATGAAACAATATATAAAGTGTATGCATATTCGTATACGTATATCCGTATAAACATATTCATATAATAGTAAACACATGCCCATATAATTATAATCTCGTATGAAATCTCATGCTCGTAAAACCATAATCATGCTGCATGCTCAAGTTCATAAATCACATAAAAGACTCGCAAGATTTCCGTGAAAAGAAATTGTCCACTCACAGACACGTGAAATGCGCACTCGCGCTAAACTCGTGGTCCGGCGGAAGATCCCTCGCCAGAAGCACGCTCACGATCCAGATCTCGATCTCGATCTCCTGAATACATATACACATAACTGATCAATATCATAATCCACAACACTGTACTGAAGCACGGAAACCAACCGTTCCCGGAAATACGAAACGCAGTACAAAATGAATTACGGAAATCCCGAAATCCCAACTCGAAACCTCGACTGAAAATCGGCTACTCAAATCAACCCGAAAACCTCCGTACGATAATCAGGGCGTGATTACGAGAAAAATGACACTAAAAACGTCGAAATCTGAAATTTGACTTTTGGGCCGCCGTTGACCGCCGCCGCCGGCGGCGGCGCGCCGTCAACGGAGGAATTACGAGGCCAAAATTTCCAGATCACAAGGTCTCACCATTTCGAGCAACATTTCCTTCTACCATAAGAGCCAATTCACAAAGGAACCATGTCAATTTTTCAAAACCAAATCGGAAATCCAAACCCAAATCCCTAATCGGGTTCACCAAATCCCTCATCCTCGTCCCAAACTAACCAACTAGGTAGCTCCACCACGAGGTGGGGAGCAAAACCCCCAAGCTCTTGGCCTCCAACCATCGCCGGAACCACCGTCGCCATTAAAGCCGATTCCGGCGATCCTAACCCGAATCGGGTTCAACCCATGACACATCAATTCATCTCAAACCACACACCATCATGTTCGAAATCACAAGGGGAAGCGATTAGTACCTGTCCCGAGGTGGATGGTGGCCGAAATCCGGTCGCCGGAGGTGAAGGCCGAAACGGGAAACTCTCCCCTTGGTCAAGCTGGTCAACTTTCCAGTTTTGGAAAGTCAAAGACTAGACAATGCAAAACTGAATTTTTTACGACTATTCTCGACTATTTTTCGACTTTTCGATATTTATACTCGTCCCTCGGGTCAATCAACGGTCCACAATGAAAATACGAAATGATTCGGATAAACTCGAAACGATCGGATAAACTCGACGAAACCCGAAACTTCAAATAATCATAAAATATTCCTCGGTTATCGGAAAAATCTTCCGGAACCACCCACGAACTCGAAATCACGTACTCTACCATTTCCGTGAAGACACTCAACTCAAATTCTCGACCAAAAACAAAGTCGCGAAACGAATCGGCAAACCACATAATATCGCAAAACTGCGACTAAAACCAAATCTCAAGAATCGTACCAAACACACATCTGATTCTGGTTCGGGTCGTCACAAATCTACCCCCCTTAAAGAAATTTCGACCTCGAAATTTACGTACCTGTCATGTGAACAGATGAGGATACTGCTCCTGCATACGCTGCTCGGTCTCCCAGGTGGCCTCCTCAATCGAATGGTTCTGCCACAAGACCTTCACCAGCGGAATCACACGGTGCCTCAACTCCTGCTCACGTCGATCAAGAATCTGCACTGGCTCCTCAACATACGATAAATCCTCTCTGATCGGCAACTGCTGTGGGGCTATC
Organism: Geum urbanum; assembly: GCA_946800695.1. NCBI lineage: Eukaryota > Viridiplantae > Streptophyta > Magnoliopsida > Rosales > Rosaceae > Geum > Geum urbanum. The sequence goes on along the minus strand of OX327008.1, from coordinate 56,049,312 downwards.
ACATGTGAAGGATCTGTGATGTACTTCCGCAGCATCGAGATATGGAAGACATCATGCACACGAGCCATTTCTGTCGGTAACTCAAGTCTATAAGCAACAGCTCCAACCCTCTCTGTAATCTCATACGGACCAATGTACCGCGGTCGAAGCTTGCCACGCTTCCCGAAACGCACAACTCCCCTCCATGGAGATAGTTTCAGGAATACCCAATCACCAACCTCGAACTCTAAACTCTTCCTCCTCACATCCGCGTAACTCTTCTGCCGATCCTGGGCAATCTTCAGTCGATCTCGAATAATCTGAATGTCCTCCATCGTGGTTTTCACCAAATCAGGACCAATGAGCCAACGCTCGCCCACCTCACTCCAACACAATGGAGTGCGACACTGCTTCCCGTACAGAGCCTCGTACGGTGCCATCTCAATACTGGCCTGATAGCTGTTGTTGTAGGCGAACTCAATCAAGTGCAACTGCTGATCCCAGTTTCCACGAAACTGCAATACACACGATCTCAGCATATCCTCAAGAGTCTGAATGGTTCGCTCGGACTGCCCGTCAGTCTGAGGATGAAAAGCTGTACTAAATCGCAACCTCGTGCCCAACGCTCGCTGCAACGCCTGCCAAAACTCAGAAGTGAACTGACTATCACGGTCAGAAACAATGGATACAGGCACACCGTGCAAGCGAACAATCTCTGATAAGTACAACTTGGCTAATCTGCCCACTGAAACCTTCCCTGGAAGTGCAAGAAAATGTGCGGATTTCGTCAATCGATCAACGATAACCCAAATGCCAGTGTTGCCCGCCGAAGTACGCGGCAACTGATAGACGAAATCCATCGTAATGTGTTCCCACTTCCAAACCGGAATCTCAAGTGGCTGTAATTTCCCTGCAGGTCTCTGCCTCTCCGTCTTCACCTGCTGACAAATCAAACATCGACTCACGTACGTGGCAATCTCCCGCTTCATATTGCGCCACCAGTAGTACGCTCGAAGTGTACGAAACATCTTCGTACCCCCGGGATGTATCGCATACGCTGAACTGTGGGCCTCGTCCAGAATCTCCTTCTTCAAATCCTCGTCCCGGGGCACACACAGCCTACCTCTGAACAACAATGTACCGTCGTCGCTCAATCGGAACTCTGTAGGCACACCATTCCGTATCAAGGTCTTCTTGCCTAACAGGTAGGGATCTGAATCCTGTGCCTCTCGCACCTGATCAACCAACACTGGTCGTACCTGAAAACTAGCCAACAAGGCTCCATCATCATCATAATCAAACACAGCACCCGTAGCCCGCAGCTCGGCTAACATCGATACTCGTACTACACACATGTGGAACAACGAGGCTCCCGATTTTCGGCTAAGTGCATCTGCCACAACATTAGCCTTCCCTGGATGGTACTCGAAAGTGCACTCGTAATCGTTGATCAATTCCATCCATCGGCGCTGCCTCATGTTCAGATCCGGCTGCGTCCGCAAGTAGGTGAGACTCTTGTGGTCAGTGAAAATCTTACACTGAGCACCATACAGATAATGTCTCCAACTCTTCAGCGCTAACACAATAGCAGCTAACTCCAAATCATGCGTCGGATAGTTGACCTCGTGCGGTTTCAGCTGTCTGGAACCGTACGCCACAACTCTACCATGCTGCATCAACACACAGCCAAGGCCCAACTTCGACGCATCGCTGTACACAACAAACTCACCACTGTCGTCTGGCAATGTCAGAACCGGTGCGGTAGTCAATCTCTCCTTCAGGAGCAAGTAACTCTCCTCGCACGCATTAGACCACTCAAACTTGACGCCCTTCTTCGTCAATCTGGTCAGTGGTGTAGCTATCCGTGAAAAATCCTGTACAAACCGTCGATAATAACCTGCTAATCCCAAGAAACTCCGGATCTCCGGCACAGTAGTGGGTCGACTCCAATTCAGCACGGCCTCGATCTTGTCAGGATCAACACTAACTCCCTCGGCCGAAATCACGTGACCCAAAAACTTCACACTATCCAACCAGAACTCACACTTGCTAAACTTCGCGAACAACTGATGGTCCCGCAAAGTCCGCAACACCACTCGCAAGTGCTTCCTGTGCTGGCCCACACTCCTCGAGTATATCAAAATATCATCAATGAATACAATCACGAACTTGTCCAGGAATCGTCGAAACACCCGATTCATCAGGTCCATGAAAGCTGCGGGGGCGTTGGTCAACCCAAACGGCATAACCAAGAACTCATAGTGCCCATACCGCGTCCTGAACGCTATCCTGGCAACATCTGAATCCCGGATCCTCAACTGATGATATCCGGATCGAAGATCAATCTTCGAAAAGACTGCCGCTCCCTTCAGCTGATCGAACAAATCATCAATCCGAGGCAACGGATACTTGTTCCTCACTGTAATCTGATTCAGCTTCCGATAGTCGATGCACAAACGCATGGACCCATCCTTCTTCCGCACAAATAACACTGGAGCACCCCATGGAGAAACACTCGGTCGAATGAATCCCTTCTCCAACAACTCCTGAAGCTGAATCTGCAACTCCCTCAACTCTGCAGGCGCCATTCGGTACGGTGTCTGGGAAATCGGTCCAGTACCCGGCAATAACTCAATGGTAAAATCAATCTCCCGCACAGGGGGTATACCAGGTAACTCTGCTGGAAACACATCCGGAAACTCAGACACAACCTCAATACTACCAAGCTCTGGCACTGCAGCTGTAGTGTCCACAACATGGGCTAAGTAAGCAACACAACCCTTCTTCATCAGCCGATCCGCCCTCATCGCGGAAATCAAACACGGTAGGGAAGTGTTCTTCTCGCCGCGAAACAGTATCTCGGGTAAACCGGGTCGTCGAAACGCGACCTCCTTCCTGTGGCAATCAAACATAGCCCAGTGCGACTCCAAAAAGTCCATACCCAATATCAAATCAAAATCCACAATATCAAGCAACAACAGATCAGCGGCTAAACCATGGCCATCAACAAACACCTCACAATCTCGGTAAACCCAACCGATGCTCACAACCTCACCTGACGGATACAACACTCTCCACAACCCCGGAAGTGGAGATGCAGGAACCGTAGCCAATGATGACAGTCTAAATGATATGAATGAATGTGTGGCACCTGGATCTAGCAATGCAACTACAGGAATACCAAAAACATGTAACGTACCAATAACGACCTCCGGTGATGCTCTGCCCTCACGCATAGTCATAGCATGAACTCTCGCCTGTCCGGCTGGTCGTCCTCGCTGGGGCTGTCCCTGCTGTCGGCCCTGGCCTGCAAACTGAGCTGGTCGAGCTCCCGTAGTGGCACCTCGCTCAACTCCGGAACTCTGGGACGCCTGTCCACCAGTACCATACGACTGAGGACACTCTCTCGAATAGTGACCCACCTGGCCACAACTATAGCAAATGACTGTACTCCGCTGACATACACCAGAGTGATACTTGTTGCAAAAGCTACACAATGGATGATCTCTCGGAACAGGAAATGTACCACCAGTACGCCGAGGATAACTAGAACCGCTGGAACTCCCACTAGTCTGTGGTCGCTGCGGTCGATCTCTCCTCCCTCTCTGTCTCCACCTGGATACACTAGCTGGTGGTCGATAAGATCCACCGCCTGAGGATGACGCTGAACCGGAAGTATCAGAACTCAGCCTCTTCGAAGGCCCCTGACTCGGTCCACCTTCCTCAAATCGTCTCGGCTGGTACCTCTGCTGTCTCTCCTGCTCAATGTCCTCGCCTCGGAGAGCTGCACTGACAAACTCATCAAAGTTGTTCCTCGGCATCGTAGTCAACGTCGCCTTGATGTTCAGATTCAATCCCAGCTCAAACCTGCGACACTTGGCTTCCTCTGTAGCCACCATATCCCGCGCAAAACGAGACAAACGAGTAAACCGATCCCGATACTCAAGTACAGACAAACTGCCCTGCCTCAAGTTCGTGAACTCCTCGTACTTGCGCTGCTGGGTAGCCTGATTAAAATACCTCCGCATAAACAGATCACGAAACAATGTCCACGGAGTATCCACAGGAACTCTGTCAGTACTGACCCACCAGAAGTATGCATCACCCTCAAGTAAACCAACTGCGGCTACTGTCATCTGCTCAGGTGTAAACTGCAGACGCTCACAAACACGCTCAATCTGAACCAACCATGCCTCGCATATCTCTGGATCAACTGAACCCGAAAATACAGTAGCACCCGCAGTACGAGCCTTGACCACAGGGTCAAAACGCTCTTCCAAACGCAGCACTCGCATAAGCAAGTCGCGCGTTCGGCGATCCTCATCAGGATCATCATCCCGGTCAACACGGGGACCACGTCGAGGAGGCATCCTACTGATACAAGACAAGCATTAGGCACAAGCAGAAAGAACGTAATCATGAAACCGCAGATATTTGAGGACATACAACACCTGAAGTATTGATGAGTACCGCTGGCCAGTCGGGTCATCACTCCAGCCATGCTGTATCAACTCAAATACCCTAAGCGTCACAACTACAAGAGTCTACAGAATCTGACAACCTAATGCTCTGATACCAAGCTGAAAGGACCCAACCCCGATTTAGCTCCCTAAACCGGAATCGAACCCCTTCGAAAATACGAACCAACAAAAACTTTTCAAAATTTCGGCAGAGTTTCGTTACTAGCGTGGAATTACCATAACCTGCACGCGGAAATTAACACTTCGTCCTATGCCACAAAAATCAAACCGTGGGCACCAATCCCATCCGGATTTCTCAACATCAATATAATCAGCAAACAGTAAACATACTGTACTATATATAAGTATATCCGAGAAAATCCGTATAAACAAGTATCAGAACGTATCAGAGCGACCTCTAGTATAAAATATATACAACATGTACATCAGTAGGTGAAACTGAAACCTACTGGAAAACACAGGTGACTCTGATCACTAGCCTCCAAACCACGACGTGAAACACCAAACCGGAACTGCAAACTGGGCACGGAAACCGAAAAGCCCAGGGGAAAGACAATAAGCACGTTAGAGTGAGTGGATGAAAATAAATGTCTTTCACCAAGTATATATGTTATAAAAACATATGCGAGTCCAGGTAAATAAAAACATAACATAGTACACGAGGTAAAACTCATACTCCTCCAGTGTACTGAGCATGCAAGTATAAATCCCACGGGGTCACTCATGGACACACACCGTGCTAGTACAGTCCGAATCACGAGGTCCTTGGTCCCCGTGATTCTAAGCCAGAAATGGCCTCGGTTCCGGGGAAACGCCCCTCACCGGTCAGGTCGGGATGACGACGTCCCTCCTGGATGGCCTACCATCGGGGATCAGCCGAGAGGCAATGTGTATCGATACAACAACGTAACTAAGACTGTACTCTGTGAAAACCAAATCATAAACAATTCGATGCAAATGCATGAAACAATATATAAAGTGTATGCATATTCGTATACGTATATCCGTATAAACATATTCATATAATAGTAAACACATGCCCATATAATTATAATCTCGTATGAAATCTCATGCTCGTAAAACCATAATCATGCTGCATGCTCAAGTTCATAAATCACATAAAAGACTCGCAAGATTTCTGTGAAAAGAAATTGTCCACTCACAGACACGTGAAATGCGCACTCGCGCTAAACTCGTGGTCCGGCGGAAGATCCCTCGCCAGAAGCACGCTCACGATCCAGATCTCGATCTCGATCTCCTGAATACATATACACATAACTGATCAATATCATAATCCACAACACTGTACTGAAGCACGGAAACCAACCGTTCCCGGAAATACGAAACGCAGTACAAAATGAATTACGGAAATCCCGAAATCCCAACTCGAAACCTCGACTGAAAATCGGCTACTCAAATCAACCCGAAAACCTCCGTACGATAATCAGGGCGTGATTACGAGAAAAATGACACTAAAAACGTCGAAATCTGAAATTTGACTTTTGGGCCGCCGTTGACCGCCGTTGACCGCCGCCGCCGCCGGCGGCGCGCCGTCAACGGAGGAATTACGAGGCCAAAATTTCCAGATCACAAGGTCTCACCATTTCGAGCAACATTTCCTTCTACCATAAGAGCCAATTCACAAAGGAACCATGTCAATTTTTCAAAACCAAATCGGAAATCCAAACCCAAATCCCTAATCGGGTTCACCAAATCCCTCATCCTCGTCCCAAACTAACCAACTAGGTAGCTCCACCACGAGGTGGGGAGCAAAACCCCCAAGCTCTTGGCCTCCAACCATCGCCGGAACCACCGTCGCCATTAAAGCCGATTCCGGCGATCCTAACCCGAATCGGGTTCAACCCATGACACATCAATTCATCTCAAACCACACACCATCATGTTCGAAATCACAAGGGGAAGCGATTAGTACCTGTCCCGAGGTGGATGGTGGCCGAAATCCGGTCGCCGGAGGTGAAGGCCGAAACGGGAAACTCTCCCCTTGGTCAAGCTGGTCAACTTTCCAGTTTTGGAAAGTCAAAGACTAGACAATGCAAAACTGAATTTTTTACGACTATTCTCGACTATTTTTCGACTTTTCGATATTTATACTCGTCCCTCGGGTCAATCAACGGTCCACAATGAAAATACGAAATGATTCGGATAAACTCGAAACGATCGGATAAACTCGACGAAACCCGAAACTTCAAATAATCATAAAATATTCCTCGGTTATCGGAAAAATCTTCCGGAACCACCCACGAACTCGAAATCACGTACTCTACCATTTCCGTGAAGACACTCAACTCAAATTCTCGACCAAAAACAAAGTCGCGAAACGAATCGGCAAACCACATAATATCGCAAAACTGCGACTAAAACCAAATCTCAAGAATCGTACCAAACACACATCTGATTCTGGTTCGGGTCGTCACAGGAAAACAGCTTGATAAAAAAGTTATGAGCAATCTTCTTCATTTCTTCACTATTAGTAGTCCAAACTCCTTCTTCATTGAAAAAACCCCTCAGTTTTATTTCTCTTTCTCCTTACTAAAGTAGGTAAGTGAATAAATCTATTGTTTTGTCCCCATATTTCAATAATTTATCTCTAGACTTTTGCTTCCAAAATAAACATTCCTTAGATAACAACATTTCATACTCAGCAATCAAAGTGGCCTCTAACTCAATCAAAAGAAAAATTTCATGATTGTCCCTTGCCTTTTGAATGCCACCAATTATAGCTAGAAGCGTCTTTTTTCGTGTGAAAGATATTGTCAGCAAAGGTAGAAGATAATGTCCTTAGCTGACCAGGAAAATCACCATTGAGATTAGACCAAGTGGTAGAGACAAAGTCATTATAATCCAAGTGAGACATCCACATAGCTTGTATCTGAAAGGCAGTTTGCTTATGTTAATAACATGGTTAGAAGCCAAAAATACAAGAATGGGGTAGTGATAAAATTTGGTTTTGCGAAAATGCCTCACAAAAGCATATGCAAAAACTTCTCTCCAATTGCAGCAACAGAAATTCATATCCAACCTCTCTTTCAACCTCTTATTAGACCAAATGTATTGAGATCCTTTAAAACCCAAGTCGATAAAAGCATTCATGTTGATCCAATCCCTTCATGCTCCAAATCTCCCATTGAAATGACCACAACTTTTATCAACAGTGGAAGCAAGTTCATTGAAGTCACCTATCAAAACTACATGCAATAGCTTAGTTCTTTGAATCACAGTACTAAGATGAGGCCACAAGTTGGCTCTAGCACTATTAGTAGGACTTGTGAGAGAAGATTTCGTCTCCTTTCTAGCTTGGATCATCGTAAACCTGCAAAACAAGTCGGAACATGGTGTGGTATCGTGCTTACACCTTCCGATGCTTAAATAAGAACTTATCTCAAGAATCGACGAGTGATGAGTTATGTTACCTTCGACCATGCTGGGATGGTTAATATATAGAGATCGTATTAGGTCTAAGCATAGTCCTTATTGAATTAGACTACTTTACATTCGGAGAGGATGAATCCATTAAGGAATGGGTCTCCGTATCCAAGGCCAATCATCACTACCACATTAAGTACCATTGCCGGCGATTTTTAAAAAAAATAAGGCCGGCGACCGGGAAAGTCGCCGGCAATGCTCACTATTGCCGGCGACTTGCTCCGTCGCCGGCAAAAGTCCCAAAAGTCGCCGGTAATGTAAAAAAAACATTACCGGCGACCTTTAAAGTCGCCGGCAATGTAAAAAACATTACCGGCGACCTATTCCGTCGCCAATAATGTTTTCTCAACCATTGCCGGCGATTTTCCGGCCGGAATTTCACCGGCAATGGTTGAGAAAACATTGCCGGCGACCGGCAATGACTTTTTACATTTTCGGCGATTTTTGGCCGGAATTTCGCCGGCAATAACTCCATTGCCGGCGATTTAATGAATCGCCGGCAATACCCCTTATATAAGATGCAGATCGTAGTAGCTCATTCATTTGGATTGAAAAAAATCCAGTGAAATCGAAAGAAGGAAAACGCTCTGAAATCCTTGGGTATTGTCAAAGGCGTCGAAAACTCGCTCGGGAAGCTATATACGTAGCTATATATAGGTACGTATATACGTATGTATATATTTGTGTGTTGATTTAATTAGATCGATATATATATATACATGTGTTGATTTAGAGTTGAGATATCGATTATTGGTTTGATATGCAAATAGAGTGGATATATTGTTGATTTCGAGTGATTGACTGTTGATTTTGAGTGGATTTGAGATTATTTCGATGAAAATATGTTAATTTGTGTATATATATATATGTATGGATATAAAATGATTTTGTGAATATTAATTGTTAATATGTCTATATATATATACAGGCATGTTAATTTGTAATTGTGAATTGTTGGTATATATATATATATATTTTTTAATTTATATATATATTAATTAATCGGATGAATTCGAATGTAATTAATGATGATTTATTAATTAATTAGTAGTGAATGTGTATATATATATATATTTATAATACGTAATATTGTTAGAATTTTCAGGATGGATAAGAGTTGGATGAGCCTCGAAAGATGGAATGTGAGATATCACCAGGGAATTAGGAGTTTTGTGAATTTTGTGAAGGCTAATTTTGGAGACACTACACTTCATTATTGCCCGTGTAAAGAATGTAAGTGTCACAGCGATCGATTTCGTTTTCCCATTGATAAAGTCCAGAAGCACCTGAGTAAATACGGGTTTTGGGATAAGTACACTTGTTGGATTTATCACGGTGAAACATCGTTAGCGGGTCCGCATGATCATGGACAATTTGGTGAGAGGGCCAGTCCATCCTATGATCATGGACATTTTGCTGAGAGGGCCAGTACATCCTATGATCCAACATCGATGTTAATCAATGATATATTTCCTCATGAGAGCGGTGTATTTGCTGATCAAGCACCAAATGTTCCTCTCGTCATGCAGGGTTTCCCCTATATTGAGCTAGTCGAGCCATTACCTGGAGCTCATGTCAACACAAGCGGTATGGACAAGTACAACAACCTGATTGCATTGCAACAGACTCCGTTGTACGACGGTTGTAGTAAGACTGTTCTTGAAAGTGTCATGGGAGTGATGCAACTCAAAATGGAGAACAAAATGTCTGTCAAAGCTGTTGATTCTTGGCTGAAGTGGACTGGTTCGCTACTGCCACCCGGTCATCGTCTTCCTACCACTCATTATAAGGTGCGACATGTCCTGAAAGATCTTGGGCTTTCCTACATCAAAATCCATGCATGCAGATATGATTGTATTCTCTTCTGGGGAAAAGATCTTGAAGACCTTGAGCCTGCCCGATATGTTTTACAGAAAGGTATAAGTTGACTCATGCAGGCAACAAGAAAGCTGTGAAGATACTTCGATATTTCTTGTTGATTGATAGGCTGGAGCGGTTGTTCATGTGTGCTTTCACGGCCGAAGCTATGAGATGGTGGGCTGAGAGGAATTTGCCTGACTATGACACCCTTATACACCCTTCCGACGGAGAGGCTTGGAAGCACATGGTCAGGGAGTTTGATCATTTTGCAGCAGAGGTCCGAAATGTTTGGCTAGGGCTCTCATCTGACGGATTCAACCCTTTTGGCAACATGAGTCTTCAATACAGTATATGGCCAGTTATTTTGGTACCGTACAACCTTCCACCATGGATGTGCATGAAGAAGGAATACAATATGTTGACTCTGTTAATTCTGGGCCCGAGTTATCCAGGAAAGTGTCTCGATGTGTATTTGAGGCCTTTGATTGATGAGCTTAAGTACCTGAGTGAGTGTGGCCACCCCACTTACGATAAGTTCAAAAATGAGATGTTCCAGATGCATGTCATGCTTGTTGGCACCATCAATTATTTTCCTGCCCGCGGTATGTTGTCGGGCAACGTAACCAAGGGTTACAAGGCTTGTTCAGAGTGCATGACGGTTGATTGTTGCAGTCCTCATTGCAGTAAAATTGTTCAGATGCGTCACCGTTGTTGGCTTCCATATCACCCATTTAGGCAGGATCTAGACGTTTTTGATGGGACTATGGGAACAGGTATGGCACCCAGGCGAGGGACAGGGGATGAAATTTTGGAAGTGTTGGATGAATATGATTTTGGCCAGCTGAGCAATCATCCTGAGATAGTGGCGTCAATTCCAGACAAGCCCGAAAGGTATAAGTTTTGGACACACAAGAGCATATTCTGGGAACTCCCCTACTGGCCCAGGTTGCCTATCAAACACTACCTAGATGTCATGCATATAGAGAAGAATGTGTGTGAAAGTGTGGTGGGCACAGTTCTTAACTTGGAGGGGAAAACAAAAGACATCCCTAAGGCACGCATTGATCTGAAAGCTATGGTACTGCGGAAACATTTGTGGTTAAGAGATGGTAAGAGAAAAATGCCGCAAACTCCTTACATCGTCAAGCCGAAGCATAAGCATGAAATTTTTGGGTGGCTGAGTAATGTCAGGTATATATTCTTATGGCTATGCAGGAAATTGGCCTTAAATTTTTACTTATATATGGTTATATGCGAGAAATATAATTGTTGCCTATGACTATATATATATATATATATGCAGGTATCCTTATGGCTATGCAGGAAATATAAGCAGGTGTGTTAACTTTCGGGACAATAAGATGTACGGATTAAAGAGTCATGACTGCCATGTACTGCTTCAACGCCTTTTCCCTATTTTCATTCGAGGGTACCTGCCCAAAGAGGTGGTGGAGCCGTTGGTGGCCTTGTCAAGATTCTTTCAGAAGTTATGCACCAGGGAAGTTAAAAAATCAGATCTCAGGGAGATGCAAGATGACATCATTTTTATCATGTGCAAGCTTGAGAGCATATTTCCCCCAAATTTTTTCGACATCATGCCTCACCTGATGATCCATCTTCCCGAACAATTGTTGGTTACTGGTCCCGTACACTACACTTGGATGTATCCCATGGAAAGGTACAAATGATTCATACATTTGGTTTGCCTCTGTTTTTATATGTAAATTCTTAATTTTTAAGTATCATAACATGCACTTGTTAACTTGTAGACAATTGGGAGCCTACAAGGACTATGTGAAGAATAAATCTGCACCTGAAGGGTGTATCGCTTAAGCATATATTGCGCACGAGTGTGTAACGTACACCAACGTGTATTTGGGAGCGTTGGTGGACCCTCAACAACAGATGCCGATAGATGAACCCCAGTTCAACCTTTCTATCATCTCCAATGACGTGGTAGTACAAGGAAGCTTGCCAAAGTCGTACAAGTTGGATGGAAATGAGGTAGCCATTTCCCACTGGTCGGTACTGATTAACTGTCCAGAAGTATAATATTGGAAAAACTATCATCTTCACTGCCCTGCTATTGCCAGAAATGTTGATTACCACAACAGGACGTTTGCAAACTACTTTGATCAATGGGTAAGGATATATGTGTATATATCTATTTTTTATATCCTTATATAGCATGGAACCGTACGTGGTTTTGTTTTTCTATGTTCATAATTTCTTGTGTAGTTTCTTATTGTTTTCAGATGAACCATGTAGCAAATGATGGTTGCCCAGAGTGGTCAAACGAATTGAGGGTCCTGGCGATGAAACCGATATCTTCAAAAGTTTACTCGATGTGTCAGGTCAATGGCGTGAAATTTATATGTGAAAATCGAGACGACCGACTGAAAACACAGAATTGTGGGGTGATGGTCCATAGTGGGAAGGATGGCATTGACTATTACGGTGTCCTTCATTCAGTTGTTGAACTAATTTATGGGAACCGCATGAAAGTGCACTTGTTCAAGTGTAGATGGTTTGATACTAGCCCGGAGAACACAAGGACCGATCAGTACGGAACATTTTCGGTGAATACTGCTACAAGCTGGTATAAAGAAGACCCTTTCGTTCTTGCCACATCAGTAAAACAAGTGTTTTACCTTGACGATCTTCTGAACAAAGTCCCGTGGAAGGTGCTTAACCATGTTGCTCATAGAAACATATACAGTGCTGCCACACTTGGTGAGACCGCAGATGATGAGGAAGTTACTGCATACCAAGAGCCGAACGCTTTTGACATTCCGGAATCATCTACGATTCGCCTTAATAATGTCAGATCTGGGAGTGTGTTTCGAATTACTGGAGCAGAACTTCTCCATGTTAATCCATATGAAGTTGACGCTGATTCAAATGACGAGGAGCGACACATATTTCCAGAGGTTACCTATGAAACCGAGTCAGACTCAAGTGATGAAGATGATTACAATTATCATCCTTAGTACGTTAATGATGTATGTATTTTAATTATAGTCGAAAATTGTAGTCAAAAATTGTAGTCGGAAATTATAGTCGGAAATTCTAATCGGAAATTCTATAGTCGGAAATTATAGTCGGCAATTCTAGTCGGAAATTGTAGTCGGAAATTGTAGTCGGAAATTATAGTCGAAAATTTTAGTCGGAAATTGTAGTCGAAATTGTAGTCGTAAATTGTAGTCGGAAATTCTAGTCGGAAATTGTAGTCGATCGTAAATTGTAGTCGGAAATTCTAGTCGGAAATTATATATAGTCGTATTTATTCTAGTCGCGATCGATCGTACATTATATATAGACGAAAATTATAGTCGAAAATTATAGTCGAAAATTATGGTCGGAAATTATGGTCGGAAATTGGTCGGATATTCTTCGGGAATCACTATCATTACCAACGAGTTGATAAGCAACTCGTTGGTAGTGACATTGCCCATGAGTCATCAACTCGTTGGCAATGTCATTGCCAACGAGTTGCTTATCAACTCGTGGGCAATGTCATTGCCAACGAGTTAACTCGTTGGTAATGACATTACCCACGACTTAACTCGTTGGGAATGACATTGCCCAGGAGTTAAATCGTAAGTCGCCGGCAATGGTCTCGGGGTATTTCCAGGAGGCAGCTCGAGCAGCTCCTCATTTCTTCACTTCTCTCTTCCCTCTCAAACCCTAAAACCCCATTTCTTCACATCTCCTCCCTCACCTCGCCTCCCTCTCCTCAAACCTCTCTTCCTCTCCTCCCCTCTCCCCTCCCCTCACCTCCTCTCCCTTCTCCTCTCTCCACACAAAAAAACCCTAAATCAAAATTTCCTCTCCTCCCCTCCTCCTCTCCTCCTCCCCTCCTCCTCTACCTCCTCCCCTCACCTCCGTCGCCGGAAATTCTAGTCGAGCTCCACCATGGCAGGTGCAAGCTCACTCTCTCTCCCTCTCTCTCTCTCAATTTTATTTTTATTTTTATGCATTTTAATTAACTTGATTAATTAAGTTTTGGGTGTTTTTTTAATTTTTGATAATTTAAGGTGATGTATATATATATGTGATGTATGTATGTGGAACAAATTTGGAAAATTTAATTAAGGTGATGTATATATGTGGAAAATTTAATTAAGATGATGTATATGTGATGTATATATATATGTGGAAAATTTAATTAAGGTGATGTGTATATGTATATATGTGATGTATATAATTAAGTTTTGATAATTTAAGGTGATGTATATATGTGGAAAATATTTAGGTAATTTAAGGGGATTTGTGTGGATTAATTGATATATATATATAGTTCATAATTATATTGTATTTTTAAGGTGTTGCATATATGGGCAAATTAATTTAGGGTTTGGATTCATTGATATAGGTAATTTAAGGTAATTTAGGGTGTTGGGCAAACTACGGTGATTTGGATTAATTGATATAGTTGATAATTTAAGGTATATTTGTAGTCGTATATTAATTGGTTAAATAAGCATTTGGGTAATAATTAATTGATATTTTGATAATTAAGGTGATTTGGATTAATTGATATAGTTGATAATTAACCGTTTGGAACCGGAACGGTTTGAAACCGGAACTGTTTGTAACCGGAACTGTTTGTAACCGGAACCGTTTGAAACCGAACGGTTCCGGTTCCAAACGGTTCCGGGTTCAAACGGTTCCAGTTCCAAACGGTTCCGGAACCGAATCCAGGACTCATTGTTGGAACCGGAACCGTTTGGACCCGGAACCGTTTGCAACCGGAACCGTTATGAACCGGAACCGTTCGGTTCCAAACGGTTATCTGTTCCATCTATGAGTCCTGGATTCGGTTCTATGACAAATCTGAACCGGAACCGTTTGGAATCGGAACCATTTGGAACCGGAACTGTTTGTAACCGAAACCGTTTGAAATCGAACGGTTCCGGTTGTAAACAGTTCCGGTTCCAAACGGTTCCGAAACCGAATCCAGGACTCATTGTTGGAACCGATAACTGTTTGGAACTGGAACCGTTAGGAACCAGAACTATTTGGAAAATTAAGGATGGAACCGTTTGGAACCGGAACCGTTTGAAACCGGAACAGTTTGGAACCGAACGGTTCCGGTTGCAAACGGTTCCGGTTCCATCCTTAATTTTCATAGAACTGAATCTAGGACTAATTGTTGGATGTGCAGGAGGTTTTGCGGCAAATTGGCTTGGAGGCATCAAACGAAGAGGGACTAGATCCAGTGGAGGAAGCAGTAGTCAAGCATCTTCACCCGCAATCAGCAACATGCCCAGCGGGCCTATTATGACTGCTCGCACCCAAATTTTTCTACGTGCGCGACAAGAGGAGGAAGCTGCACGATCCGGATCCGTGCAACCCCCAGTCCAGCCTCGAGCCTCAGTCAGCAGACGCTCAGTCAACAGACGCACAGACGAGTGACAGTCAATGGGGGCATCAGAAACTCCCTCCATCCGAATGCCCCCTATTGGCCCGGTGCCTACTCCCGTTTCACGGGAATCATCTGAGGCAGATGGTGCTGGCGCCTCATCGTCCAGGCCTCGTCTATCTCCGCCGTTCGGTCTCTTCGTGCCCGACGAGATTCCTCTGATCCCTGAATTCAATGATAGGGGGAGGCCTATTTATATTGAAGGACGGCCGGAGTTCCTGAGCGTGGAGGAAGCGTACAACTTCATCCCGTTTGACCTCGTGTATCTTTGGAGTGCGAGGTGCACCAACTAGCAAACGGACGATGCAGGTAAATTTTATTTAACAACATTGATTACTTAATTATTACTTAAGACTTACGATAGGTTCAATTAATGATATCAATTTGTTGACATTGTATTATTAGGCAATTTCGTTAATGGCACTGGATAACGAAAGACTAGAGGCACCTGCAACGGGAAGAGACTTGAGCAGGCCACCGGGGGAAGAAAAACGCTCATTAGGGCCAATGAGCATGGTGAGGTGATCGAGACATTTGACACCACATGAAAGTATGCTTTGGCCAGATTGGGAATCTGTGCCTATCTACGTGAAGATGCAAGTGCATAATGCACTGAGTGTGAGTTAAATCCTATTTTCATTACGTAAATTTTACATTTATTTATTAAGTCCGAATAAATATATAATTTTACCGTTTATATATTCATCTTGCAGGTGTGGTTTGACGTGGATGAATGCCTTATTCACACGTGGGTAGAGCGTCAACTACATATCAGGTGATGTGATTCGAGTTATTTGAGTATCTATCGAGTTAGATTTTTGTTTATCAAGTGTTTTAATATCTCTAACTTTTTTCTGGTGTTAATATAGGTATAAAGAGTGGAAGAACGAGCTTTCCAAACATTACACACAGTTCAAGGAGCTAGGCCGAGGTTCTACCCCTAGCGAATTCCGGTTTAGGGAGTACGAGTGGCTGTGGCTGGTAGCCCACTTCGAGCACCCCAAAGCGAAGGTATGCATCCTGAATATATCTTACAACCCTAATGTATCGTATCACATTGAAATAATTAGTTACTAATTTTATTACATATGTTTATCAAACAAGGCGATTTCCAAGACGAACCGGGAGAATAGATTGAAAAACACCAAGGCTCATCATGCAGGTTCACTCAACTATTTGGGTTGGTCGAGTAAGGCGCAGCAACAACAAGAAGTCAACCTGTTGGTGTTTATTCATCAGAAGTTCTATCCGCAGTGCCCTGAAGAAGCGGTAAGTCTTTCGCCTCTGTATTTTGTACTTCACATATGCATGTGTTAATAAAACTATTTTTCGATATTAATTTATTTTGTTAAATAATACGTTATTCATATTTGCTTTTCAATTAGGCGAGAGTGGAAGAGGCGACCACAGAATTCACCATTAATATAGCTCGGAACAACCATCCTGACTGCTCGGAGGAAGAAGTGACCCAGTATGCCTCTCAGATCGATCCGCTTGATCGCCCTATAGTGGCTCAGATCATGGCAAAAGCGTGCAGGACTGGAAAGAATACCTACTACTGCAGGGGAATGGGCTCGGCGGGCGAAGGAGTATTGAAGAACACTTCGGAATACTCTACCGGGTCAAGAACTTCAACTTCTAGGAACTTTAACCTAGCAGCGGAGCTTCAGAGGACGCAGAGGGAGTTGGAGGAGCAAAGGAGGCAATTGGCCGAGCAGCAGGCAGCCAGAGATGCCGAGTACCGGGGGATGGTCGAGTAAAACCGACTCATGGCCCAGCAGCAGACACAAATGTTCACATGGATGCAGATGATGTACACGTCCCAGACTACCGGACAACCGCTCCCCACACCTCCCCCGGTCCATGTGTTCCACACTTATCCACCACCACAACAGTCACCACCGCAGCAGTCACCGCCACAGCAAGACCAGGGTAGCCACCGGAGTTCAAATGAATACATGAATTTCTTCGACCCTGAACCGAGAGTTCCTCGACCCTAACGTGTAGTTGTACTTTATTTTCGTATTGTTGCTATTTGTACTGTACGTTGGACAATTATGTGTGTACTGTTGAACTTGTATTTGTACGGTTTATGTTTTTCAATGCAGGTTCTGGAATTGGACCCAATCCAGAACCGGCTTTTTTTTGACAAATTTCTCCAACCATTGCAGGCGACTTGGACCAAAGTTGCCGGTAATGGCCCTCATTTTCTGGCCACAGCGGAGCAAGCATTGCCGGCGACTTGTAATAGCCTTCACCATTGCCGGCGACTTGAAAAATAAGTCGCCGGTAATGCTTTCACCGGGGCCCAATTTCCGGCGAGGGTATTACCGGCGACTTGTCGCCCGTAATGTCATTTCCGGCGGAAAAAAAAACAAGGAAGTCGCCGGCAATGGTACTTAATGTGGTAGTGCATGTTTCATGATTATCACAAGCCCTTTGGCATAATCTCTCTTGGATACGTTCAAATCTTAACTTTTCCTTCATGGATTCTGCCAATCCCCTGAGGTTCGACCGAATAACCCCTTGAGGTCAGATCGTACAGCCCCTTGAAGTCAGATCTTACCTTGGGATTGTCATGCCATCGAACATTCCAGAAACCTCTACAACGTTCCAAATACATCCATAAATCTCTAGATAATTCGTTCTTTAATAAAAACCCTAACCGTCCAAGCCCAGGCCCATCATTTGTCTTATCGGACCTCATTCCGGATCGAATCTACCAAGCTCATCTTTCCCCTGCTCAAGGTGGCCAAAACTGACTCCCACAAATACCCCCACAACAATGTGAGGTCCGACACTTGTTGACTTTGCACTGCTGTCATCCAAGCTCTGCTATTTCAAATTTTTTTTTTAAAAAAAACTTAAGCTTTCCCATCAAGCCGCGTGCGAAAACCTAAGCTTATGTTCCAACTGTTCCACACTCATCATGACTCTTCCGTCATCAAACCTCATCTCCATTCACGTCTCTCCCAACAGCCGCGCCTCTTTTCCTTTCTTATCCCATTTCAAAACCAATCGTATCCCTTGAAACCTGAAATCTCCTATCTCTTCAAAAGTCCATATCCCTTCGTATTGCCCCCTTCATCATATATAAATCAAAACCCTCATTTTCTCTCATTTTTTACCTCCTCTCACCCATACAAGCACTCAATCGAACCCAAAAGCATCTCCGTAACTCCAAAGCCTACAAGTTTCATATACCCAGAAAAGCCCAGAAAAAAAAAAACAGAAAGCATCCATGGCTTCCAACAGCCTAGATGAAATCATCAGCCATACCATCAATCTCCTCCAAGACCCTAACGTTGTCGACCAGATCGACACCTCTAAGCCGCTCACCGTCGCTAAGCCTGTCTATAGGACATAGCCGCCTTCCGCCACCAAGCCCAGCCGGGTGCCATCCTCAGAGGCTACTCAGGATCTCCCCTCACCCACTACTTTCAAAGTGGATGAGGTTGAAATTGTTCAACCCCCCATTCTGGATGTTGAAGCGGACCCAACCAACGTGCAACTTCAGCCGTGCACTATTAAGAATGCCTCAAAGAAAACTCGAGAGGAACTGTACCCTTCTGCCTTGAAAATCGACTCTGACGAAGCTCTTACTGCCTTCATTCACTCATTCCACCAAGGGGACAACAAGAGTTTCCGGTTCGCCATCACCAAGGACGAGGT
The DNA here is from genome assembly GCA_946800695.1 of Geum urbanum. Classification (NCBI taxonomy): domain Eukaryota; kingdom Viridiplantae; phylum Streptophyta; class Magnoliopsida; order Rosales; family Rosaceae; genus Geum; species Geum urbanum. Next base: position 56,030,451 of record OX327008.1, on the reverse strand, counting down.
GAAAGTATCGAAGCTTGAGAAAGCTCATGGTTCAGGGCTCATCGTCCACCCATTCCAGATCATCTACGGTCTCACTTTCCCCATCCCTTCTTTAATCTTCTCTGCTCTAGAATTTTATGGCATCGCTATTGAGCAATGGTGTCCAGACATCTTCCGGTGCCTTGCCTGTTTCGACCGGCTCAACAAGAGGTTTTACCGCCGCATGGGGTTGCCGAAATTTTGGGTGCTCTTCCAGGCCAAGCCCATTCCACCGAATCACTTATACCTTTCTCAATGAATCATGCATATCAAGTATTCTCTGTTAATCGATCCACCGTACTCTCCCAATGACTAGAAGAAGACTCTCATTCTCGTCTTTGGAGACCGGGAAAAGCTTGGAAATAAGGCAAGCATCAAGGTCCCCACCTCTATCAACCATATTTCCAAACTACCGAAGGAGCTGGCGAGAGCAGTCGACTTCCGCCGTGACCTTGTGGATAGCGCTCTGGCTATTCCTCCTAAGTATCGCAAGTGTAGGTGGTTGTGAAGCCACGCGTGCCTCAATCCCGGGGGCCTAAGTGGCATTGAGCCCATCCATCACGAAGACCGCTTCGAGGTAACCGATGTCCCTCGTACTCCTCAGGTCCACAAGAAGGGAGCCTCCATCCCCAATCCCTCAAACATCCATGCTCTAACCAAGCCGGGGGAGGCTTCCAAGCCAAGGAAGAGGAAGCTCGTGAAGACCTCTGAGCTAGAGAAGGGAAAGCTCCCATCCCCGGGAAAGGAACCCGAGCAGGACCCCCTGCCTCCCGTTTCACCTACCGTTGAAGCCCTTCCTCCTCCACCTGTCGAGGATCTTCCAACATCCCCTCCATCGGAGAAGAAGATGAAGTTTGCCGTTTCTGAACCATTCCAACCCTCATCGTCTGGGCCGAGCCTTCCAAGCCAGTCACATTCTCCCTGGGTGAGTGCCTCTTTTCTTTATACATTTTATGAATTTACTTGTTGTCTTGTCATTACAATTCGTGCATGTGATCATTTTATTGTGAATGTATGAATGCCCGTGCTTGTACAGGTCCTTTCGGGGAGCTGATTGAGGGTACTAACCCAGAGCTCCCCCGCGTCTACTTCAAGCAGAACCAGCATGACCAGGGCTACATCGTCCAACCTCCCCGCGACCTTACTGAGGAGGTGGTTGAGGCCCTTGGGGTGGGTTATGTGTTACCCCAAGTTGGGAAACACGTCCCATCCAACTTCTGCTCTGGGTTGGTTATCCCAGACATAGCGTGCTCGTTCTTGTCCTCGATGATGCTGGAACGGGACGCCGAGGACCTGGGGTCTCTGGAGACCAGTGAGCTGATGACCTTCTTCTAGACCTCCATTTACCGGGTAATTTCTCCATCTTGCACCTTGTTTTTATCTATCGTATTTATTTTCTTATCTTGACATGTTGTGTGCCTTTGTTCTAGGCTTCCATTACCTTCACAGCCACTTTAGGCTGCCTCCACCGGACAGCCCGTGAGGCTGAGGAAAAAGCATCCCTGGCGGAGGAACGAGCCAAAAAGTCTACTTCTAGGATTGTGGAGCTCGAGGGTGAGGTGAGTAACCTTGGGGATGCTCAAGCATTGGCTTGTCAGCTCCTTGATGAGAAGGAGCGAGCCCTCAAGCCCGAGCGTTCCCTGCACGAGGAAGAAAGCCCAATCCGAGGTAAGGGAGCATCCAAGGAGGCTTACGTGAATCTTGCTGAGGCTTTGTGGGCCAAAGATCAAGAATTCAAAGATCAGATCACTACCTTGGAGGATGCCCACGTGCACGCACTTAAGTCCCAGAGAGTGGATTTGGAGCATGAACACAAGGAGCTGATCAGTACCTACAACCCTCCTGCTGCCTCTGAGACCGAGTCAGAGTGAAGCCCCATACCTGTCTTTCGGGGTGTATTTTGTAATAGCCTAGGAATCTTTACTTGAACAATATCGTATTTTATAACTTGCCTTTCTTTTCTGATCTTTCTCTAAATTTTAAGCTATGTAACTTATGTCGGGGACAAGTTCTGTTATCGCCTTAATCGTTTATCTATCTAGGTAATTTACATTACCTAACCTATCCAGGTTGTTCACATTATCCAACCTAGGGGGTTTGCCTCTGGGTGCCTGTGGCCTCAGTGCGACTCCTGAACCCCCAAACTTCTCCATGCATTTGCTCTCAGAAGAGGCTTAAGGAGAGCCTTGGTAACCTTAAGATCTCCAGGGAGGTGCTCGCTGTTTTGAGGCTGACATGTATGTCCCCTGATCTATACAAAAACCACTGTTAACTGGATTCCCTCCACGGCCAAGCCCTTGTTGGCTAAAGACCTTCAACTTTCGCAGGGCCTTTGGCACTATCACAAAGACCATGTCAAAGCGGCCATCCAGCTCAAGTTCTTCCCAAGTATCTCTTCTCGAGTGCCGTGGTAGAATCTGCATTCTCTACTTTAATCAACTTTGGATTATCCCTAAGGCGTCACCAGATAAGTACGCTTGGGACTTATAATGCCCAAAGTGTCAGGATATGGCTGAACCACCCCTCAGGGTGGTCGTTAATCTAACTATACATTATCTGACCTTATCAAACCCAACCTCGAGGACCTACTAACCCAATATTACTTTGAACTCTGGTGAGATTTTTCTCTGAGTGTTTTGGTTATCCATGTGCGTCTTCTTCGATGCCCTAACCGCCTTCCCTTAGGATGCTTTACCTTTGGGAGAGTTAGTTAGCTCGCAGGGTGAAGGTCTTTCTCACGGGAACTAACATCGTCTGGCCCACTCGAGCTCGGTGCCTTTCCTAGGAGTTAAGATCCTCTCAATCGAACATATTGAACCACAGAACTCTTTACACATATAGAATATTTTGTAAAGGCAAATCGATTACAAAACACCATGAAAAGCATAGTTCTTGAAAACAGAAGCTTTTATTGAACAGACGTATAAATCGTACATTGTCTTAAACAATCGTATAAATCGTACATTATCTATCAAACAAGAAAGGAAGTATTTGACACTCCTCGTTAAACATGCCAACTTGTAAAAAAATCGTATTAAAAACCAAGCTGGTTAAGAAGAGTATGTGCCCCTTCTAGACGCTTGCTAGCTTCTGTCTCCAGGTCGTCAGCTCTACTCCAAGCGATATTCCTTCAGATAAAGGGCATTCCATCGTTTATCAACCAAGGCTCCTGTTCTTAGATTCTCCAGTTCGTACGATCCATTATAACCTGCTCCAACGATTCTGTAGGGTCCTTCCTAGTTTACCCTTGGTTTTCCCTCTCATGGCACCTTAGTATTTTCAAACACTTTACGCAAGACCATGGTGTCTGGGAGGAAAACTCTAGGCCGAACCTTCCTATCATAGTAAGCCTTTAGCTTCTACTGGTAGGAAGCTACTCTGATCTGGGCTTGTTCTCTATGCTCCTCCAACAGATCTAGCTCGTGCCTTAGGCTCTTCGTGTTTCTTTATGTTGTTCGTGCTGCAAGCTTGAGGTTTGGAATCTTGTGGTTGATAGGGATGACGACTTTTGTTCCGTAGACTAAGGCGAAGGAGGTTTCCCTTATGGGATTTCTCTTGGTTGTTCTGTATGCCTAGAGCACGTTTGGTAATTGGGATACCCACAGTCCTTTTGCCAGCTGGTCCAGTCCCCTCTTCAAGCCCTACAGGATTGTTTTATTCGAAGCTTTTGCCTACTCGTTACCCTGGGGGTACCTCGGGGTAGAGAACTTGATCTTGATCCCGTGCTCAGCACGATAGTTCATGACCTCCTGGGAATTGAACTGAGGGCCATTGTCTGCTATGATCGTTTGTGGGATCCTGAACTTGCATATGATGAACTTCCAGATGAAGCTCTTCACTTCTGCTCCCCTTATCTTTGACAGGTCCTCAGCTTCGATCCACTTGGAGTGCTAATCTGTGGCAAAGATGAGGTACTTATTTTGCCCACCCCCAACTCCGGTCGTGAATTCACCCATTATGGGACGTAGACCGGATGTAACTCTTCTGGATGTAGGGGTAGCAGAGGGGCGTGTCTCTGACAGGCCTCGCAAGCACTGGCTTACTCTATGTAATCGTTCTTCATCGTAGGCCAGTAGTACCCCTCAGTTAGACATCTGACCACGAGGTTCCTACCCCCAATGTGCATGCCACATATTCCTGAGTATAGCTCTTCCATTATCATCCTGGTTTGGGTAGGGTGGACTGCTAGCTGGCCTGGTTCACTGAAGGATCGACGATATAACTTCTCATCCCTAATGTTGTACCTTGCTGCCTGTCGTACGACCCTTCTGGACTCTGCTCACAGGTCGGGTAGTGCCCCAGTCTCTATGTATTTTGCTATCCCGTCCATCCATGAGGGTCTTAGCTGTACTGGCATAACCGCCGTTACTTCTTCCTTGTCAGTGCTCAGGCCTAGTAAGTGCTCTACCGGGATCGTTCTTCTAAGCTGGTAGTCAACGCTGGAGGCCAGATTTGCCAGTGCGTCAGCATGTGTGTTTTCAGACCTGGGGAGCTGCATGATTGAGAGATCTTCGAACTGGCTAACCAGCCCCTTTGCTATCCTGAGGTATACTTCCATAGACACGTAAAGAGTTGCGTATTCCCAAGTATCTGGTTTGCGATCAGCTAGATGACATTTTCGTTGGCTAAAGTTAGGCGGGTTACAAAATTTTCAAAAAAATTGTAACCCGACTAAAAATTTGGCAGCTATACTTTAGCCGACGAAATTTTTTGACATTTCCGTCATCAAGTCATCGGCTAAAGTAATCTGTTTATTTAGCCCGGACCGCCGCTCCTCTCTCAAAAACGCTTCATTTTGCTCTCTCTCTCTCTCTCTCTATCTCTCTCTCTCTCTCAGCCCAGCCCACCGCTGCTGCCACCCCAGTCCGTCGCTGCCACCACCACCATACCACCAAGCCGCCGCCATCACCACCACTATCATTGCCGCCACCACCATACACCTCCACCACACGACACCACCACCACCACCATCATCGGCGCCACCACAACCACCGCCACTGCCACCACCACACGACACCACCACCACCGTCGCAGCCACCACCACACGGCACCACCACCACCACCATCGGGTAAAATTGAAAAACTATAGATAAGTATTTCTATTCCCAGAAGGTTCTGGGAATAGAAATCCAGATATGCAGTTTTTTTTCCAGAAATTTTGGGACTTTAGCCGACGAGTTTCATACGTATAGCTGACGAAAAAGTCGTCGGCTAAAATTCATACTTTAGCCGACGACTTTTTTGTCGTCGGCTAAAATCCATATTTTAGTCGACGACTTTTCTTTCGACGACAACCCTAAATTTTCGTCGGTTAAAGTATAGTCGACGCCCTTCTGCCGACGACACTATAGCCGACAAAGGTTTGTCGGCTATAGGTATAGCCGATGAAAAAACGAACAGGTCGACGATTTTTGGTCGTCGGCTATAGTACTTATTCTGGTAGTGCTAGGTCATATCACCTAGACGACGAAACTCATGTTTCATCGTTTTAACTTTTCTTAAACGACAAATCAAATGACAAATGTAGAATTCGTCGTTTAATATGTTACTTAAACAAAGAGTGGGCGATGAGTCTGAGTTTCGTTGGCTAGATGGAAACCAGACGTCGAATTTTTTTTTCAAAGCGACGATTCTTCTTTTCATGCATGCAAAATTTCGTCTCCTATGGTTCATCGCCTAAGTGTTGTAGCCTAAGGTTTTAGGCAAATGAAACTTGGTTTTTTCGTCGTCTAAGTAGCATCTTAGACGACAAAATAGCTTTTGTCGTCTAAGTACCAAGGCGAAGAAACTTTTCTAACAAACACGACGAAATATTCGTCGTTTTAGTGAACCCTTAGACGACGAAATTTTAAGGTTTTCGTCGCCTATGTATTATTTTTTTTAAAAATCAACTAAAAAAATTAAATTTACCACCTATACAACGAAACTGTGTAGTTTCGTCGTCTAAGTTGTAAATTTTGTAAAAAATAAATAAATAAAAAAATTCAATAAATGCTAATTATTTAATTAATAATTAACATTTAATGAATTTTTCATTTAATTAATAATTCATTAATTTTTTGGTGGCGGTGGTGGTGGTGGTGGTGGTGGTGGCGGCGGCGGAGGTGATGGCGGTGGCGGTGGCGGTGGTGTCGTGTGGTGATGGTGGTGGTGATGGTGGTGGTGCCGTGGTGATCGACGGTGGTGGTGGTGTGGTGGTGGTGTGTATGGTTTGAGAGAGAGAGAGATTGTGAAAAAATGCTGATGGAATCTTTTTTATAGGCGATCACTTAGGCGAAGAAACTAGCAGGTTTCGTCGCCTAAGTGATTTAAATTTTTGGTAAATAAATTTGGCGGAAAAAATTATCGCCAAAATTTTGAACTTAGGCGAGAAATTAGTAGGTTTCGTCGCCTAAGTGATTTTCAATTTTTGGTAAAAAAATTTGGTGGAAAAAATTAACCACCAAAATGTTGGACTTAGGCGACAAAACCTACTAGTTTCGTCGCCTAAGTGAGTTTTTTTAATTTTAATGTTATTTTATTTACAAACAATTAAATTAAATTAACTTAGGTGACGAAACTATTAGTTTTCGTGGCCTAAGTGCTTAATATTTAGTGGATCAATTGAGAGGAAACTTCGATCTGTTGAGTGTAAGCTTCTTTCTCCAATTGACCTTTTTAACTTAGGCGACAAAACTATTAATAGTTTCGTCGCCTAAGTTAATTTTTTTTAATTTTTTTTTATAAATAACTGAAAATTTAATTTAAAGTAGTTGCTTAATAATCGTGAAAAATCAACCGTCAGATGTAACCATTACATTTATACAATATTGTATAAAAAAGTTCAACCCAATTCGGATTAGTTTAGCACAACCAGAACAATCACTATAGCCGACGAAATGACGAAAAACAGGCCGACGACAAAAAATGGTTCGTCGGCTATAGTTTTATCGTCGGCTATAGTATTATAGCCAACGATAAAAAAAAGTCGTCAGTTATTTTTAAGGTAAAATCGTCAGCTATAGTTCTACCAAAGCTAACGTGGTTTTTGACTATAGCCGACGACTTACTAAACCCTAGTCGTTGGCTAAAGTTCTTTACAAAAAAAAATTAAAATTTCATAAACACCCTAAAACTAACCATTTTTCTAAAATTGACCGTTGGATGGAATGCTCGGATTATTGTTAATACACTGTATAAAATTTATAATCTTTTTACTTGAACTCGTCATCGATTTGGGCGTATCATTGTTGTGACTCTAAGGCACTTAAGAGTAAATCTCGATTTGCGGCTCCGTTAAAATTTAGTTTCAGACCAAGTTTCACACATGCATAATCATAGATCTCATATCTATGTTACTGTATGAAAAGAAATTACAAAAAAAAATCAATTTAGGTGCTCCTCCCATAGGAAAATGAGCAAAATCATGAAAAAAATGATTATTTTAGTCTTTTGGTAAGATTTGACTTCATTGACCGACCACTAAACGAACTTCGATGAGGGTAACTTTTAAAAACTCTATGTTATTACAAGGTTCACGCATATGTATAAACACATTTCTCATTAGACCATGTTGATTTTTCATATGTCGTTAATTGCATGTATGACTACTAATGTTCCTTACAATATTAGTTGGTTATATATGAAAACCAAACATTTATGAAGCTAAACCACTAACAATTAATCATTTGATGAATGTGACCGTTGGATAAGACGGTGAGACTAATCTAAGCACTCTGTAAAAAATTTAGAACTTTCCGAATTGATTTCAACCTTCATCCGAGTGTGCAACTATTATGACCATATTGCCCTTAACAATAAAATACAATTTGCTAATTCGTCAAAAATAATTTGAGTGCAAGTACGTCACCCGCATTCTCGTGAGATTCATATCTATTTTCCATGTAAAGAAATAAAAATTCTAAACCTTAGACCTAAATCTAAACCCTAACCCTAAACCCTAAAGTATAGCCGATGATATTTTTTTAAATTTTCGTCGGCTATAGTATAGCCGACGAATTCTTTATTTCGTCGGCTAAAGTTAGGCAGGTTACAAAATTTTCAAAAATTGTAACCCGCCTAAATATTTCGTCGGTTATACTTTAGCCGACGAAATTTTTTGACATTTTCGTCGGCTAAAGTTAAGCAGGTTACAAAATTTTCAAAAAAATTGTAACCCGCCTAAAAATTTGTCTGCTATACTTTAGCCGACGAAAATTTTTGAAATTTTCGTCGGCTATGCTTTAGCCGACGATGTATCAAGTCGTCGGCTAAAGTCATTGGGTTTATTTAGCCCGGACCACCGCTCCTCTCTCAAAAACGCTTCATTTTTTTTGCTCTCTCTCTCTCAGCTCAGCCTGCCGCCGCCGCCCCAGTCTGTCGCCGCCACCACAACCACACACCACCGCCACCATCATCGCTGCCACCACCACCACCACTACACGGCACCACCACCACCATCATCGCCGCCACCACAACCACAAACCACCGCCACCACCATAAATTTTCCTTTCCTCTAAAATTGAAAAACTGCAGATCTGGATTTCTATTCCTAAAAGGTTCTGGGAATAGAAATCCAGATCTGCAATTTTTTTTTTAAATCTTGGGACTTTAGCCGACGAGTTTCATACGTATAGCTGACGAAAAAGTCGTCGGCTAAAATCAATACTTTAACCGACAACATCCATTTTTTTTCGTCGGCTTAAGTATGGCCGACGCCCTTCTGCCGATGACACTATAGCCGACGAAAATAGTGAACATGCCGACGAAAATAGTGAACATGCCGACGATTTTTGGTCATCGGCTATAGTACTTATTTTGGTAGTATAGATTGCGATCGAATGAATTTAAAATAGTTAAAAGATAAAAACTATTGTAAAAAATAATTCGTAAACCCGTTTCTGAAGTTACGGGTGTTTGTCTTGTCGTAAAAACTTAATTTATCAACTAAATATAAATTAATTGAAATTTGACATAAAAATTTATTTAAGACTAAAATTTTGTTATATATCTACTAATGTTGTATAACTTAAGTGTTTGTATGTCTATATTCACTCCACATCAACATTAACGAAATTGAATTTGGACAAAACAACCGTTGGATATATTCATTATAACATAATATGTAAGTGAATGAATTTTCATTCAAAACGAAATTCGTTAAGGGTTTGATCGGCATAGTCAACCATAAAACCGAAATTTCAACTAAACGGAAACGTTGATATACGAATCTTCGTAACTCCGATTTTCGAACCGTCAGCATTCACAGTCCAAGAATTGTTTATTCTATGCCCTTGATGAAAAAAAATATGCATTTTAAGATGGTATACATGACAATGGATTTTATCTTAGACAACGAAATGGTTAACATTCGCCGCCTAAGTACGTACTTAGGCGACGAAATGAGTACATTTGTCGCCTAAGCACGTACTTAGACGACGAATGTTAACCATTTCGTCGTCTAGTGTTAGGTTATGGGTTAAGGGTTAGGGTTGGGGTTAGGGTTTGGTACTTAGGCGACGAAATAAAGTTTTGGGTTTTCGTCGCCTAGGTTTAATTTTAGGCGAAGAAATAAACTGACTTCGTCGCCTAAGTTTAATTTTAGGCGATGAAACTTTTTTTCCCAGGATTTCGTCGCCTAAAGTCTAATTTAGACGACAAAAGTGGTTTTCGTCGTCTAAAGTTTATAGGGGCGTAGCTACTATAGAACGAGCAGTGTCAATTGACGCGGCTTAGTTCTTGATTGTAGGCTATTGAGTTTAACAAAGTTTGACTTTTTCAAACTTCAAATATAGCTTATAAAGGAATTGACCCTGCTGGATTTGATGTCCAAATTTCATTGGTTAATTACTTAATTGTTTAATTGTATTTAACTTTTATAAGTTAAATATTCATTCTTTATTATAGTTTTTTCTGTTCGATGGATGGAAGTTTCCTTATTATAATAGATTGGTTCCTAATTGAATATTGATTCCTTATCATAGTTGGAATCAACTCAACTTGATTGCCGAATTATATATGGATTCATATTTGCTATTTTTCTTTCTATATATAGACAACTAACTATTTTTCTACCTAAACAATTATATTCTTAAACTGCCATCGTTTATGAAAGCTCTATTCGCCAAATATTAGCACAAGAGGAAAGCAATCAACGAGTTGACACCTCCTCAAGCTTGATAGTTACATATTTAAGCGTCTATTCGGTATTTAATTATTCTCCTATATATACTTAATCTTTTGTTATTAATTGAGTGATTTAATTATATATTTTTTTTAGGTTATTGAAGAAATAAAAGAAAAGGAGTTTAATTGGGTTCTCCTAGTGCAACACGGAAAGGAGTCCACATGAAGATGGACTCATCAAGAAAGCACATGGGCCAAGCATGAAAGCATATTTCGGCAGCCCTCTTGGAAAATTTCGGCAAGCCCACATGATGGGTAATTCGGCAGCCCTTGGTCAATAAAGAAGACCTTGTTTAGCTAGGTTAATAATTTAGCTAAATGAGGAGAGGCTAGGTATAAATACCTAAAAGATAGAAGAATTAGGAGTTGGACAATTTTGAGAAGGAGATTTCGGCAAGCAAGAGGAGCAATTCGGCACCATCATCTTCATCATCTCCTTCGTTTGTATCATCTTTCATCATGACTATTTTGGTTTTAGTTATCTCTATAAGTAACTAAACTCTATTTATTAGAGGCTGATCGAAACCCTAGATATGTTTACAATTATTAACCCGTTTTGATTATTTTAACTTTAGTGGATGAGATTGATTTACTGTTCTTCACATCGATGAATTCTATGTTCATAAATCTTTGGGTCGACACTTAGATGCATGTCTTAGGAGTCTAGAGTCTTTGATTGTGTACATGACCAACATATTATTGCATATCCATGAGAGACGAACATATGCTTGTGTAAATCAGTCCTTAGTTGTGTGGAGGTGACCATCATATTAACCTTCAAAGCTTTGTTATTCTTCAGACATTCTTAGATCATAATGACTTAAGTTCTCTAGGCTTAACACTATCATATGTATAAGTCTGTTAATTGGGGATCAAGATTGAGTGGACGATTCATCCCTCTTTCATGCCAAGTAAGAGAGTGTAATACATAAGATGACTTAATCATAGCTCTTGTGTAGGAAATATTCATCCATGTTAATTTAATCATATTGGGGAGTCCTAGATGTGTCTAGGGTGGAGAGAAGTTCCTAGCATCCATTTCTCATTGTTTGTCAACAAATTTTACATTCTGCAATTTACTGTTTTCTGGAATAGCTGTAGCTTGGCCGAATTATTTCGGCACCCAAAACTTATCGAAACCCACTGAAATTTTTCGTAATAGTCCACCACTGAGTCTAGTTTATTGTGTTAAAATTTCGTAGCATTTGAGTCAGTTTAAGTTAGGTTTTTATTTTCATTAGTGTCTGTAGTTCGAGTCTGTCAGCTTTTGTGTACGTGTCAAGACTTTGGATTCACCAATTCCCTGAGTTCGATAACCCCTAAATTTAGCTATTACAATGATATATCCAAGTTAAGAATAGGGTATTTTTGAGAGACGGTTTCCGTCGCATCAATTTTTGGCGTTGTTGCCGGAGAATTGCTTAATTCCAAGTCTTTCGTGTGTCTTTAGTTTTCAGTTTTTTGTTTTGTACAGTTTTATTTTTCTTTTGTGTCTTTTAATTTTTATTGTGTGCAGGAATATCGTGTATGCATACTCGACATTCTACAAGTACTGAGCCATTATTGATTGATCCAGAAATTGAACGCTCAGCAAAGCAAAATCGAAAGTTGAAGAGGCAGTTGATGAACACAAGTGCCAGTGGAGGTGAACAATCCGTGCTCGAAATAGCTTCTGATACAGAGTCAGAGTTTGAGGAGCAGGAAAAACAATTTGTGCAACCACCACCACTGAATAACATGGCACACGCCAGATTAAAGGAATCTTTCATTCCAAGTGCAGGTGCCAATGACTCACCTATAGTGCTACCAGAGGATTTGGGGTCCTATAATATTGCCCCATCATTTATTTCGAATCTATCACACTTCAGAGGCACTCCTTCTGAAGATCCAAAAGACCATCTCAATGAGTTTACAACACTATACAGAATTTAGAAATCAGCTAATGTACCAGAAAACACTGTGAAGCTCATACTTTTCTCTTTTTCATTGAAGGAGCAAGCGAAAGCATGGTTCAATTCTTTGCCTCCTAGATCAACGGACACTTGGGAAAAGATGTGTGCTGATTTTATGAAAGAATTATATTTGGCATCTAGAACCAAGAATATGAAGAAGCAGATTAGTACCTTAAGACAGAAGGATGGAGATGAGTTGCATGAGGCATGGGGCCAATTCAAGAGTTTACTTAGGCAATGTCCTCATCACAAGTTTGATCTGAATACTCAAATGGAGTTCTTCTATGAAGGACTCGATTATTTCAACAGGTCTAAACTGGATTCAGCATATGGTGGGAACTGGTGGAATATGACTGAAACAGAAGCCAAGGCAACTGTTGAGAGCCAAGCCAAAAATTCTAGGCAATTCCAGTCAAGAGACAGAACAATGAGTGCCAATAGAAGATCTGTGAATGTTATTGATGGAGCTATGGAAAAACGGTTGAGTTCCATAGAGAATGATATAGCCTTGATTGATAGCAGCTTGAGAGCAGATGAGGAACTCCAACAAAAGGAGGAAGTAAATTACTTCCATGGGCAGCCCAACGCATACTTTGATGTGCAACAGCATGGCCAACGTCGTCCTCAACAACAACAACCTCATGTTCAAGCATCATCATCAGATAATTCAGGTTTGGCAGCACTTATGCAGCAGATGATGTTTGACATGAAGAAGGATAAAGCTGATATGATGAGTACTTTCGAAAAGTCTCTTGAAAAGACTAGAGAAGAGAACAAGATCATCCATCAGCATGGGAATTGATTTACTTGAGCGACAAATGAGTGAAGTTCAATCAGCACTTGTTAATCGCAATGAAGGAGGCCTTCCTAGCAACACTCTCGCCAACCCAAAGGGTATGTATGAGGCCCATGCTATAACATTGAAAAGTGGGAAGGTCTTGAGTGAAAATTTTGAAGAAAAGCCACGAAGGAAGTGGGAAGAACCGGTAATTCAGCAGGTGATTTTCGAAGACAGAATTGAAATTGGTCAGGAGCCTATTTTCGACCTGTCGAGTGATTTCCTCGACCCGTCGAAAACTGGTCAGAAGTCGGACAGAACCATGTCTTCGACCGGTCGAGCAAAATCCTTTGACCGATCGAAGACCATTGCGGAAAAGTCAACAAGAATGTCAACTGGAAAGTCTGAAAATCCTTCTGGAGAAAAGAATAAGGTAAGTTCTTCCATTACCCATTTAATTCCTACTGATTTACCTTTTCCTGGCAGAGTGAAAAAGCAGGTGAAAGAAGACAAGGACAAAGAGAACTTAGATGTTTTCAAGAAAGTTGGGGTGAACATCCCATTACTAGATGTGATCAAGCAGATTCCTCAATATGTTAAATTTCTCAAGGAGCTATATACGACAAAGAGAAAATTCACCGGAATTGAAACAGTTTCTCTGAGTGAAAGGGTGTTTATTGTTCTTCAACGGAAGCTACCACCCAATAGCAGATCCTGGACGTTTCACGGTCCCATGTACTATTGGTGACCACAGGTTTGCTGAAGCTTTATTAGACTTAGGTGCTTCCATTAATTTAATGCCATACACTGCTAATGACAGGTTGAAGATGGGAGAGCTTGTACCCATTGGCATTACCATTAAGCTAGCTGACAGATCTAATTGTTACCCCCGTGGTATTATCGAGGATGTCTTAGTGCAGGTGGGCGATTTGATCTTCCCAGCAGATTTATTTGTGCTGGAGATGGAGCACGAGCCAATGCCATCAGAAATAGCATTAATTCTTGGGATACCATTTCTAAGAACAGCGCGAACAAAGATCGATTGTTTTGATGGATCGTTGAGCATGGAAGTGGCGGAGGAGAAGATTCACTTCAACATTAACTCTCAAAAATTCAAGGAGTGATGATGCTTATTCATGTTATTCAATCGACATGTTTGAGAGTTTTGTGCAGGAATTTAGTCAGTTCTCATGGGATGAGGATCCTTTGAGAGATGTCATCGAAGTGGATCCAATCGTTGAGAATAACCGAATCAAGGAGGAGTTAGATTAACTGGAAGCTCTGATGGGATATCAACCTTCAAGTGTGGGGTTGGAGGAAGCATCCTATGAGGAAATTGATAAGCTTAAATCTCCAACAGGTAATATCTTACCAGTCAGTGTTCGTTCTAAACTAAGACAACTGCAGGTAGCAAGTGGAGGGGATGCTTTCATTGAGGATGATGAGTTAGACGAAGTCCTTGAGGAGGAGATCAAAATATCAACAACTGAAATCCCCCATATTGAGATGGTGTTGCCACCGGATAAATCACCAAATGAGCTCTCATTGCTATATGCAAGTTCCACGCTTGTTTCGTGCATCAAAGAAGCACTTGCATTTGAGGATTCACCCATCAAGCTCCTGCGGTTTGGTATACGTGTTCAACATATTTCTATAAAATAGATGTTCTGTACCTTGATTGTTGAACTCAAGATGATGAGGCTTTGGAAGAAGAGGAAGTGGAAGAAAAGAAACAAGCCATTCTATGAGTCAGTTGTGGAGCATGTGCTTGAGGATGCAGACATTGAGGATGTGGCTCTGATTATGGATTAATTTGATCTGTCGTCTGGCTGAAGACGTTAAACTTACCACTACTTGGGAGGAAACCCATGTTGATGGAGAAGCATGGCGATCAGATTTGCTCTCTTTATCTCTTCCCCTTTTTCTTTGTGTTTCTCCATGTTTAGTGTGTTTTGTATGTGTTATATTGTCTGTCATGCTTGTTAATGTGTATTGTATGTTCTAATCTAAGTTTTTACATTGAGGAAAATGCAATTTTCAAGTGTGGGGTGAGGATATATCATATACTTAGCGTCTAGATATAAATTTTTAGTTTTTGAGTCATTTTTCTTGTTTTTCTGAAATTTTACAGAGTCAAAGTTTCGATCGGTCGAAGGAATTTTCAACCGGTCGAGAATTGTTTTTAGGTTTTCTTGGATTTTTCGATATCGGAATTTCGACCGATCGAGGGAATTTTTCGACCGGTCGAAAATGTGTCATTTTTCGGACAGGAAGCTCTCTTCGACCGGTCGAGGATTTTCTCGACCGGTCGAAACTGTTGAAGTCTTTTCCAATGACTTATTCATCGTGGAAGGGTTCCTGTGTCTAATTTTGAGTTTTTGAGTCTTTTTCTTTGTTTTTCTTGTGTATTTTAGTGTCTACTATGAAAAGAAAAATACAAAAAAGAGTCTTTGTTTTGTTTTGAGTCTTAGGAGCCCTTAACAAGTCAATGATGTGATTATGTCTTCCTCTTTTGTGACTAAGAGATGATTATATGATTCGAGTTTCTTTAGATAATTTTGGTATATGATGCATATGCGAATATGTAGTGGATATAGAAACGAGTTAACATGGTACAGATAATTGAGCATGCAGGGATTTAATTGAGATTCATTTAACCTGTGAGCTTTTGAGCCTAGATGTTATATATATGTTTTCTTTGATTGAGTGTCAATTGTTTGCCACAGATTAAGTTAATGGACTCTAGATATTACTAGAACTTGCTCTTGTGTTATGCAAAACTTGTAGTCAGTACATGTTCTGATTGAGGAAGTGATAAAGGCATTTAGGGGACACCACCATTGCCATATTAAGCCCGTGTCCCATATTTTTGTACACAAGATGTGCACCCCTTAGTTAACCACTTTGAGCCTACATGTGAAACTTTTTGTCATCACCCACATAAACCTAACCTTGAACCTTAGATTAGCTACATCTCTACCTTTGTTCTAGGACTTAGTAGAGCTTTACATGAGACAGGTACATGAAAACCAAGGTGACAGCTTATGAAGGTGATGCAAAAGTGCAAGTGTGGGGTATCAAGCTGGTTAGAAAAGAAAAGAGCCAAAAAAGAAAGAAAAAAAGGGAAAAATATTTCGGCAAAAGAAAAAAAAGTGTGATGTTTCGCTTGATACCCAGGTTAACTGTTGAAGAAAACAATGATGTGAAGGCCCAACAAGATGAAATCTGGCCACAATAATGAAGTTTCATGGTTGTAAAGATTGAAGAAATCTCTTATTTGGTGCTCTACTAAGTTCTAGAATTATGTTTGAATTCCCATACCTCTTTATTCTTTCACCTATGAGCCAAGCCCCATTACAACCCATGAAGTCCTTTTGATCCTCAAGGTGACAGTCTTTGATCTGTGGAGTATAGTCGCAAGAGTGAGTATATGGTTTGGTCCATTTGGCAAGTAATTGAATTGAGTGATGCCTTAGATATATTATGAGAGAAACACTTATGGGAGCATATCTTTATGAGGTTGAATCTTGATTGATCTTGTGCATGTTCTAGCTCATTCACCGAGATTATGTCCATGTCCTACATGTTACATGTGTGTTATATGTTGGAATTATCTTTGGTAGTTTTGTAGGTACATATGAATCTTGTTGTTGCATTTAATTTGTGGAAGATTGTTGAGGCAATTTGTTGAGGGCAGTAGAGTCTGTTGTGTAGAGTCTTTCCAGAGTCTTAGTTTAGTGTCTTGCTCGAGGACTAGCAATGTTTAAGTGTGAGGTATTTTGATAGTCGCATATTTATGCTTCTATTCGGTATTTAATTATTCTCCTATACTTAATCTTTTGTTATTAATTGAGTGATTTAATTATATTTATTTTTTTTGTAGATTTTTGGAGAAATAAAAGAAAACGAGTTTAATTGGGTTCTCCTAGTGCAACACGGAAAGGAGTCCACATGGAGATGGACTAATCAAGAAAGCACATGGGCCAAGCGTGAAAGCATATTTCAGCAGCCCTCTTGGAGAATTTCGGCAAGCCCACATGATGGGTAATTTGGCAGCCCTTGGTCCATAAAGAAAACCTTGTTTAGCTAGGTTAATAATTTAGCTAAATGAGGAGAAGTATAAATACCTAAAATATAGAAGAATTAAGGGTTGGACAAATTTGAGAAGAAGATTTCGGTAAGCAAGAGGAGCAATTCGACACCATCATCTTCATCATCTCCTTCGTTTGTATCATCTTTCATCATGACTATTTTGGTTTTAGTTATCTCTATGAGTAACTAAACTCTATTTGTTAAGGGCTGATCAAAACCCTAAATATGTTTACGATTATAAACCCCTTTTGATTATTTTAACTTTATTGGATGAGATTGATTTACTGTTCTTCACATCGATGAATTCTATGTTCATGAATCTTTGGGTCGACACTTAGATGCATGTCTTAGGAGTCTAGAGTCTTTGATTGTGTACATGACCAACATATCATTGCAAATTCATGAGAGACAAACATATGCTTGTGTAAATCAGTCCTTAGTTGTGTGGAGGTGACCATCATATCAACCTTCAAAGTTCTGTTATTCTTCAGACATTCTTAGATCACAATGGCTTCAGTTCTCTAGGCTTAACACCATCATATGTGTAAGTCTGTTAATTGGGGATCAAGATTGAGTGGACGATTCATCCATCTTTCATGCCAAGTAAGAGAGTGTAATACATAAGATGACTTGATCATAGCTCTTGTGTGGGGAATATTCATCCATGTTAATTTAATCATATTGGGGAGTCGTAGATGGGTCTAGGGTGGAGAGAAGTTCCTAGCATCCATCTCTCATTGTTTGTCAACCAATTTTACATTCTACAATTTACTGTTTTCTGCAATAGTTGTAGCTTGGCCGAATTATTTCGGCACCCAAAACTTATCGAAACCTACTTTTTGTGGTAGTCCGCCACTGAGTCTAGTTTACTGTGTTAAAATTTCGTAGCATTTGAGTCAGTTTAAGTTAGGTTTTTATTTTCATTAATGTCTATAGTTCGAGTCTGTCAGTGTTTGTGTATGTGTCAAGACTTTGGAATCACCAATTCCCTGAGTTCGATAACCCCTAAATTTAGCTATTACAATGATATATCCAGGTTAAGAATAGGGTATTTTTGAGAGACAGTTTTCGTCGCATCAAAGCTCCTGCAATAAGAACGTCCAACAAAAGTACTTCAACTGATCCACTTGCATAATCAAATTCGGCAAATCAGTCCTCAGCTCACATCGAGACAACGAATGATATTGGTACGCCCGATCAACATGATAATGAGATTGACATTGACAACCTCCCTGCAGATCCTGCACTTAGAATTCCAATTATGGACTACAATCCTAATGTTCGAGATCAAGTACGAAGACATTATTATCTAAAAGGTCCTTGTCAACCAAAGAATGCTACTTTCCTTAAGTCGGATTTCAGTGGAGTAAAAAGAAGGTTCAATCCAAAGTGGTTTGATCAATATTCTAGCTGGTTGGAGTATAGTGAAGTGGATCATAGCGCATATTGCTTATATTGTTATCTATTTAAGCCCCAAAAAGGAAACCAATCTGGTGGTGAAGCTTTTGTTAGTAAGGGGTTTAACTCTTGGAACAAGAAATCTTCTTTTTCAAAGCATGTTGGTAAGAGAAATAGTAGTCATCATGATGCTAGAAGAATGTGTGAAGCTTTGTTGAATAAAAAATAACACATTGATATCGTTTTGGTGAAACATACACAACAAGATAAGTTCAACTATCGGATTTGTTTGACTGCTTCAGTTGATTGTGCTCGCTTTCTTCTACGACAAGGATTGTCATTTCGTGGTCATGATGAATTTGATGATTCAAATAATCAAGGACACTTTAAGGAGCTTCTGAAGTGGCATACTAGTAAAATGATGACAAAAAAAAAGTTGTACTAAAGAATGCTCCGAAAAATCATCAGTTAACATCACCTAACATTCAACATGATATTGCAAATGCTGCTGCTGCCGAAACTTTGAATGTTATATTAAGGGAGGTGGGTGATTCTTTATTTTCTATTATTGTTGACGAGTCTCGAGATATATCAGGAAAAGAGCAAATGGCAATTGTATTGCAATTTGTAAATAAGGGACAAGTAATTGAGCGCTTCGTGCAAATTAAACATGTCACTAGTACTACTTCAGCATCACTTAAGGCGGTTGTAGATCAGTTTTTTTCAGAACATGGATTGAGCATATCCAGTCTTCGTGGTCAAGGTTATGAAGGAGCTATTAATATGAGAGGAGAATTTAATGGTCTTAAAGCGCTTATTTTAAAGGAGAATGAAACAACTTTCTATGTTCATTGCTTTACTCACCAACTTCAATTGGCTATTGTAGCAGTAGCAAGAAACCATATTCGTATCTCTGATCTCTTCATATTTGTTGGCAGTTTAGTGAATGTTGTTGGAGGCTCATGTAAACCACGTGATTCTCTTCGAGAAAAACAAGTTTCCAAGATTATTGAAGAACTTCATGCAGGCAATATCATAAGTGGAAGATGCTTGAATCAAGAAAGTACTCTAAAACGACCTGGTGAGACAAGATGGAGTTCACATTATGGTACTTTGATTAGTATCATAAATTTATTTCCTTCTATAATTAAAGTGCTTGAGGAGATAAAAGAAAAGGATGGATTGTCTAGTGATCAAAAGCAAGATGCAAGCAGGCTGTTAGACTACATGGAATCATTTGATTTCGTATTTGGTCTTCATTTTATGAGAAGTTTATTGGGAATCACAAATCAGTTGTCACATGCATTGCAAAGAAAATACCAAGATATTGTGAATGCAATGAACTTAGTGAGAGTGTGCAAGGAACAACTACAAAAGATGAGAGACCATGATTGGGATTCCCTTCTCACTCAAGTGAATTCATTTTTTGAAAAGCATGAGAACGATGTTCCTGATCGACATGAATGATATATTTTTCCTTCCTAGAAAATCACGGCGTAATTCTCCAAAAGTCACATATATGCATAAGTATCGGGTTGAATTATTTTGTGCAGTTATAGATATGCAGCTTCAAGAATTGAATAATCATTTTACAGAGACTACGACCGAGTTGTTACTATGTATGGCATGTCTTAGTCATTCTTCGCTTTCAACAAGGAAAGATTGGTCTGGCTTGCTCAATTTTATCCAATGGATTTTTCAGCGGTATCTCTCCTAGCTAGCACTTGAAGATGAGCTTGACACTTATATAACCGACGTACGTAGTTGTGTTGTACTTACGGAATTGAAGGGGATTAATGACCTTGGAGAAAAAATTGTAGAGACACAAAGAGATAAGGTCTATCCATTAGTTTATTTGCTAATAACATTAGCGCTAATCCTACTGGTAGCTACTGCAATAGTAGAACGAGCATTTTCTGCAATGAAGATCATCAAAAATGACTTGCGAAACCGAATGGGTGACATGTGGATAAATAGCAACATGATCACATATACTGAAAGGGATATATTTGATAGTATTGATAATGAAACGATTATGAGAAGATTCCAAAATATGAACCGTTTGAGGACAATTATAGATATTTTTCGAGAAATTTAGTATGTAATAGATGTAACTATTTTATTTGTACTTTTTTAGAGAAAAAGTTATGTTGATTTAAAATTTTGATTTTGACACGGCGCGCTAAACTATTTTTCTGGCTACGCCACTGAAAGTTTACCCAAACGACGAAAAAAAAAATTAGGCGTCCCCTAAGTGAGATTTTATGGTAGTGAAAGACGATCGATAGAAATCAGACCAAACAGCTTATGACAAATATTTGGAGTTGGACAAAGTTTGAAGAGAAATGCGATCACCATTGTTGTATAGTCAGTATAGTTGTGATTGAATTGCATCATCATTTGCTGTAAATATCAGCATGTAGAAACCTATTGATCAATGCATCAAAACCTAATCAATGATGTAGTGATGTACGTTTTGTCGAGCCATGTAATGTTATACTGTGTTTTCTTTGTCGAGTTTTCCTGCTTATACAGAGTATGTAGAAGAAGTTACGCATCACATAACTAACACGTACATGGAAATGCGAAGGACGAAAAAATGAAGTTTGAATTTGCCTGGTGAAGTTTAGAGAACGATGAGTTTAGATTCCTGGGTGGAGTGGGAAGCCATTTCATCGTCACATTCGGGGATGGTAGTGCTGGTGGTGGTGGAAGGAGGCTAGCGAACCCTGCGTGAACGTCATTGGCCGGATTGTTAGAGAATGTGACGATAAATCTCGAGCTAGCTGATTAACAGATTGAGATGGAGATCAAAATGAAACCGAAACTAATGGAGGGAGGGAGAAGGATCACTTTATTTATGGTTACCATATGTCAACAATGTTCTCCTGCGGGGGGTGGTTTTGAGGGACAGAAAGGGATTCTCCAAATAAAATGCTGAGACTAGCCAAGAGAAAGAGAAAGAGAGAGAGAGAAACCAAGAAATCAAGACCTATACATCCACCCTCCAAGTGTAAAATCTATTTTCATCCCTTAAAACTCATCCCTTAGGTGCGCAGCCCCTACCATATGTTATATGTATATATTTACTATATAACATTGGTGAACTTACTGTTCACCAATGAATAGTACAATACGTGCGGGGCGTGTATTGAAATGTAAATTGTAAGTGCTGTGAGATAGACACAGACATGAAAAGTCCAACTTCTACTCTCCCTCTCTGAAGCATCTCTCTCTCTCTCACAACCTCCACAAATCTCTCTCTCTCACAATCTCCACAAATCTCTCTCTCTCTGCAACTTAGAGCGGCAGTGACTCGACGGCGACGGCTTGCCATCAAAAATTCGATTTCGGCTCCAGAAGATCAAGTTGCTTTACTTTGCAGTTTTTGTTAGCCAAGACCTTGAATTTAAGGAATCTGAGGCTTCGCCGGAGCCACCGGAGGCCTCTCGCCATCACCAACGTCATCAAGGATCCGATCGTCGAACAAGGTCCGATCTTCTTTTTGCTTCGATTTCAAAATACCTTGAATCTTATTCGATTTTGTTCTAATCTTATTTAACAGAATAACATCGGAACAAAATTAAATTGACATTTTTACAATAGTTTATGTTATATCAAGAATCGAATTTATCTGTTGGAAAGAATGGACTTGACATACTGTAATTTAAGAGTTTTGCAGTAGGTTTACAATTTTTGTGTTGATTTATTTGCATTTGTCAAACTTGGGTATCTACAGCTTTTGAAATCTGATTCGTATTTTAACTTGACTATCTTTGATGAGTTATGTTAAAAATTTGAATGTATGCAATTACTGGATGTTGAAATTATATAGTTTTTTAACTGGACATTGATGTTTTCCTCCGAAATATATGACTTCAACTGTTTATCAAGAAACTTTAGTTTTCCTTGGAATGATCGATGCTACAAAAGCTTGATCGAAAACTTGATTTAAAAGAGAGTGAGTGGGTTTCAAGTTTCTACAAGCTTCAGACTTGGCTCTCAAAAGTTGCAAACTTGGTAAATTCAAAGCCTTGAATTATATATGTTACTTAATTTGTTATTGATTTATGTCTCTCTCTATATATACATTTTAGGAACTCTTTTACTTACATCTGCATAATTCTTTATATTTCAGTATGATATCTCTGGCTTGATTTAGATGTTGAACACAAAATCGCAGATTTAAGTTTATTTACATGTTTCCTGTAATTTAAAGGCAGTTAATTTGTTTTTGGTTCATTCTTCTTTAAACTAGAGGATAGAACTGCTTATCAGATCATCTTTCGTATACATTTTTCTTCATTCCTTTTCTAACTTTGTTTTCCAAAATCAACGTTCTTGAACGAGTTTTAGTTAAAAATATTATGAGAAAGTACTTCTCACCAATTGAATGAACATGGACTTTAATAATTCTTTTGACATAACGTTGAACTTCTCACATTGGATCAAAGGGGACTATAACATTGGATGATTTAGATTAAACTTTTGTAGTTTTTGTAGGTATTACTAATTTATCATGAATTATTGTGTATAAATAAATAAAGACTTTATTCTAAGGTTGATTGAAAATATAACATGGGAATCTGAATTCTGGATTTTGATTGGTTTGGTGCTTTGGTTAATCAAGTGAGTGGTGTAGATAGTTAGAGTAGTGAATTCTGGGTCGTGGTATATAAACCTTTGAATTGATAAAGTTAATTTTTGGACATAGTAGAGCTGATAATGTGTACATTTTTTGGTTTCCTTTTTCTTTCTGTTTTTTGTGTTCGAACAACAATTTCTGAATTGATGTTGCTAGGGTATGTTAGAGGGTATGTCAGCGTATACTTTGCTGTTATCATTTCTGATCTTTTTGGATTGGATAAAATTAGATAATGGTCATGCAACCAATATGTTTTTCATTATTTCTGTGTATTAATCAATATTTGTTGATGTGGATGTTTGTCGTATTAAAATCATATAACGTGGGGACAATTCCCATATATTGATTCAATTAAATTTGTAAATTGTTATAAATTAAATTAGATGATATTCGAATTGGTAACACTTGACTATGAGTTATGTATCTGCTAAAAGTGATATATATATATATATTTGAATATGGAAAATATATGGTTTGTCTCCTATTTAATAACTGTTTGTTATTGAGACATTTTTGCTCTTAATTATGGGGATTTATTTTTATTATATAAGCTTTAGGCATGGGACAAAAAAGAATTGACAATGTTCCGGGATCAATGACTCCTTTGAGTAAGAGGCAACATTTTTTTCAATCTGTTCTTGAAGAACCAACGACTTGCCATGAGAAAACATTACCTATGGTAGATCCTACGTCAAGTGTTCCAACAACCATTGATGTGGCTACAGTGAGCAAACTTGGACAAATTTTTTTAAATCAGGGTGATATCCATGGTGATGATGTTGTTGAGCAATGTGTATCAGGTGCCTAGGCTTCTACTCATTTGATCTTTGTGTTTCTAAATTGTTTTTTGACAAACTTGATATGTTAAATGATAATAATTTTGTTTTGTGTAAATTGCAGCAAGCATTCCAGAAGCAATTGTTTCAGATGAAGATAACAATGATGACGATGATGACAATCAACTTATATCAAGTAAGACTTAGACTTAAACTCATGTGATTATTGGGTTTTGTTTACACTTAGACTTGGACTCATGTGATATTGGGTCATGTGTGGCGGTTCACAAATTCATGTTGTCTACAAATCTATATCATGAGATCCTCATTTGTCTTCAAAATGTTCCTTGCTTTTATGTTTTCTTGAACCAAAATGCCAGCTTTCCAGTGCACTGTTACATCTACCGTATAACAATAATGAGCTATTTATGTGGTTTTGCTATTGTAGCAATCAAGCTTTAGTTTTTGAGAGTTGATATTACAGATGTTACTACTTTTTGTTTCAAGTCTTAATTTAAGCTTTAGATGGTGTAAAGGTAGAACTTTCATGATGTTGTTGTTTATAGTGGGTACTTTGAAAATTTGTAGTTTATCTCCTTTTAATGTAGGCATCAAAATTAAATCAAGTATATATAGTAGACTATGTGCAATAATGAATGCTTGCTTCTAGGCGTTTAAAAGAACTCACTAAATTGTATTTTCTATCTAAAACTCTTTACATGAAATGGCTTCTTTTTTCATTATCATGCCAATTTGGTTCTTTCTTAAGAAGAATTGCTACTGGTTGGGTATGATGCTTGATTATCTTTGTCATTTTCTATGAATCGCAGGTGTTGGTGTGGGATATTTTGGACAAGCGTCATATCAACAAAGCCGAGCAGGTTAGGAGAAACTTCAATATCATTTATCCAATACTAAGTATTCATCATCAATTATTCACAATTAAACATTATCTAGCTTATATTTTTGTGATTTTAATTGCAGGTGTCATTGTTGATTATAAAGATTTCGGGGATGACGCTTATACGTGTCACCATTGCGCTGCCTACTTTTGGTCAGATGAAGCATTACAAAAAAAGAAAAATAACCAATTGATATATACTCATTGTTGTGAAAAAGGCAAAGTTGAACTTCCAATGTCCTATCCAATTCCACATTTTCTTGATGAATTATTAAATCCAAATAATGGTAGAAGAAGCGTATTATTTCGTGATAATATAAGGGTTTATAATTCTATGTTTGCTTTCACATCTATGGGAGCTGATATTCAACATAATATAAACAGTGGAGGAGCTCCTTATGTGTTTAAAATATGTGGTCAAGTGCATCATAAAATGGGTTCTGTTTTACCGGCAGAAGGAAAATCTCCTCAATATGCTCAATTATATGTATACGACACTCAGAATGAAATTTCAAATCGCATGACTGCTATAGATCCAAATAATGTAAATTACAAGATTGATGTTGATATTGTAAAAGGATTGGTGGAATTATTAGATGAATGTAATGAACTGACGAGAGAGTATCGATTTGTGAGGGATGATTATGAGAGTCGTTCGTTGCAAAATTTTGATATGATTATACTTGATCGTGAAAAGAATGACAGCAAACAATATGAACTACCTTCTACTTCTGAAATCAGTGGATTGATTGTAGGTGATATAGGTGAGTTTAATTCTAATAGAGATATAATTATTCGATCTAATGGAGGGCCACTCAAGAGAATCTCTAAAATTCATCCGAAACTAATGTCATTACAATATCCACTTCTTTTTCCATATGGAGATGATGGATTTAAAATAAACATGAAATTAAAGTCGATGCCAGGTGATGGTGATGATAAAAAAAGAAAATTAACCATCAGCAAATTTGCATGCTATCAAATTCATGATAGGGCAGGCCAATCGAGCACTTTGTTAAAAGGTGGTAGATTATTTCAACAGTATTTAGTTGATATATATGCAACCGTTGAAGAAAATCGTTTAGAATATGTGAGACATCACCAACCAGAACTGAGATCTGAAACATGGAATAATTTAACTACATTTGCTTCTAATGGAATTGTCGAAGGTTCTGATGTTGGCAAAAGAATTTATCTTCCTGGTTCTCACACAGGCAGTCCAAGAGATATGATAAATAATTACCAAGATGCAATGACAATTTGTAGAGAATATGGTAACCCAGATTTGTTTGTCACTTTCACGTGCAATGTGAAATGGCCAGAAATTTTGAGATATTTTGAAAAAAGACCTGGATACAAAGCAGAAGATCGTCCTGATATTATTTGTCGAATTTTTAAAATAAAGGTGGACGATATGATTGCTTATATTAAAGGTGGGGAACTCTTTGGAGAAGTCTCTGCTCATGTTTGTACAATTGAATTCCAAAAACGAGGGTTACCTCATGCTCATTTATTATTTTGGCTTAAAAATAAATACAAGTGTTATACAGCAGATGATGTGGATTCTATAATTTCAGCTGAATTGCCCGATAAAAATATTGATCCAAAATTGTTTGAAATTGTTAGTCAGTTTATGATTCATGGTCCTTGCGGTCAACTTAATCCATCTTCTCCGTGTATGAAAAACAAATTATGTACGAAGCATTTTCCAAAACCATTTATTTCAAGCATAATTTTTCAAGCAATAAAGTCTCCTCAATATAGACGTCGTGATGATGGTTCACGTTTTGTAGTTAAAAAAGGAGTTGAAGTCGGCAATAATTATGTTGTACCATATAATGCTAATTTGCTATTAAGGTATAATGCTCATATAAATGTTGAATTGTGTTCTCAGTCTATGTTAATAAAATATTTATTCAAGTACATAAATAAAGGACCAGATAGAGCTCGCGCAATGATTCGTGACAATGTAAATGATGAAATCCAAAATTATTTGAATTGTCGATACTTAACTCCTCATGAGTCTGTGTGGCGTTTATTCGAATTCTCCATTCATTCTAGATATCCTGCAGTTCAATACTTGAAGATTCATTTGCCCAATGAACAAACTGTTTGTTTTCATGGATCCAATTCTCTTGAAAATGTGTTAAACAATCCGGGCATAGAAACTACAATGCTAACTGCTTGGTTTATTGCAAACAGGACTTATAAAACGGCGAAGAAATTAACATATACTCAGTTTCCTACTAAATTTGTGTGGAATAATAATCAAAAGTTATGGACACGGAGGAAAAAAAAATATCAAGTTCTCGGTAGAATAGCACATGTGCCACCAAATGCCGGTGAATTGTACTATCTCAGAATGCTTTTGAATGTTCAAAAATGATGTACAAATTTTAGAACAATAAAGACAATCAATGGGAAAACATACTCTACTTATCAGGAAGCATGTCGAGGTTTGGGATTACTAGGCGATGATAAAGAATGGCTAGAGGCTTTGTTGGAATCTACTTTTACTGCAACTGCTACTCAAATTCGTTATTTATTTGTTACGATTATTTTGTTTTGTAATGTGTCTGATCCTCGAGCTTTACTTGATGCTTATTGGGTTAACATGTCTGATGATATTTCGCACAAGATCAGATCAACTTTTAACATGCCAAATCTCAGTATACCGAATGATGAATTAAAGGATGGTGTTTTACATGAACTTGAGAAATTGTTTAACATGTCCTCCAGCAGTTTAAAAAACATCAATTGTCAATGCCAAAGTCACAAGGAATACATGAACTCGAGAATAGGTTTATCAGAGAAGGACTAAATTTTGATTGTGAAGCATTGAAACAAGAACATTTTGACTTGGTCACCAAATTGAATACCAATCAAAAAATTATATATGATGAGGTGATTAAAGCTGTCGAAGAAAAGAACGCAAGATTGTTCTTTGTATATGGTTGTGGAGGTACAGGAAAAACTTTTTTGTGGAATACTATCATTTCAAGATTAAGATCCAAAGGTAAAATTGTTTTGGCCGTTGCTTCATCAGGCATTGCTTCGCTATTACTTCCCATAGGCAGAACAACTCACTCGCGCTTCGGTATAAAACCCGTTATAGATAAAGATTCAAGTTGTAATATAAATAAAAAAAGCCATCTTTCTGCTTTAATTGAAAAGGCAGAATTGATAGTTTGGGATGAAGCTCCTATGTGCAATAAATGGTGCATTGAATCGGTGGATAGGACACTCCGTGATATTTTATCAAAAAAAGAAGAACCGTTTGGAGGAAAGACAATTTTATTTGGCGGAGATTTTAGACAAACATTGCCGGTGATACAAGGTGGCAGTAAAGAACAAGTCATTCAACAATCGTTCAATAATTCATATTTGTGGCCTACCATTACTGTATTTCATCTTACTGAAAATATGAGATTATCGACGATTGGTTTGAGCAGCACAGAAAAAGATGAGATTAAAGATTTTGCTGAATGGATACTACGAATAGGAGAACACTACAACATTTTTGCCCATTACCGGCGAGATCACCGGAGACAAGGCCGGCGACCGGAAAAGTCGCCGGTAATGTTCAACATTACCGGCGACTTAGCCCGTCGCCGGCAATGTCGCCGGAATCTCGCCGGTAATGTTGCAAAACATTACCGGCGACTCCAACCGTCGCCGGCAATGTCTAGGAAGACATTACCGGCGATTTTCCGGCGGGAATTTCGCCGGAAATGTCTCCCTAGACATTGCCGGCGACGGTTGGAGTCGCCGGTAATGTTTTGCAACATTACCGGCGAGATTCCGGCGTAAAGTCGCCGGTAATGTCTTCATTTCCGGCGACTTACTCCGTCGCCGGCAATGTGTCTTATATTAGATGCCGGATCGGGCAGCTCGATCATTCAATCATTTTGAGCGAAAAAAATCCAGAGAAATCGAAAGAAGGAAAACGTACGCTCTGAAATCGATCATTCGGTATATTGTAAAAATTAAGGCGGGCGTCGAAAACTCGATCACTCGGGAAGTTATTTATATAGGTACGTAGGTGTATATATATATACGTATATGTGGTATATATATATATATATATATGTGTGTGTGTGTGTGTTGATCAAATCCAATTCGTGAGATATATATATATATATATGAAATGTTGTTGATGTACGGTCACCGAAACGAGAAAACAGCTTGTAGTTAATCTTGTGTCTGAATCAATGACTGGTATTATCGTATTGTTATCGGAGCCAGGCTTAACAGAGATTAGATCGATATATCATTGAGTACTATCATCGAGTACTGAATACGTACTATCATCGAGTACTGAATCGAATTCAGAGATTAGATCGATATATATACATATGCATGCATGTGTTGATTTAATTAGAGTTGAATTGAGAGATTACGTCGATTATTAGTAGTGAATGTGTGTATATATATATAATTAATACGTAAAATTGTTAGAATTTTCAGGATGGACAAGAGTTGGATGAGCCTCGAAAGATGGGATGTCAGATATCACGAGGGAATTAGGAGTTTTGTGGATTTTGTGAAGGCTAATTGTGGAGACACTACACTTCATTATTGCCCGTGTAAAGAATGTAAGTGTTTCAGCGATCGATTTCGATTTCCCATTGATAAAGTGCAGAGGCACCTGAGTAAATACGGGTTTTGGGATAAGTACACTTGTTGGATTTATCACGGTGAAACATCGGTAGCGGGTCTGCATGATCATGGACAATTTGGTGAGAGGGCCAGTCCACGCTATGATTATGGACATTTTGCTGAGAGGGGCAGTTCATCCTATGATCCAACATCGATGTTAATCAATGATATGTTTCCTCATGAGAGCGGTGTATTTGCTGATGAAGCACCAAATCTCCCTCCCGTCGTTGAGGGTTTCCCCCATATCGAGCCAGTCGAACCATTACCTGGAGGTCATGCCAACACAAGCGGTATGGACAAGTACAACAACCTGATTGCATTGCAACAGACTCCGTTGTACGACGGTTGTAGTAAGACTGTTCTTGAAAGTGTGATGGGAGTGATGCAGCTAAAAATGGAGAACAAAATGTCTGTCAAAGCTGTTGATTCTTGGTTGAAGTGGACTGCTTCGCTACTGCCACCCGGTCATCGTCTTCCTACCACTCATCATAAGGTGCGACATATCCTGAAAGATCTTGGGCTTTCCTACATCAAAATCCATGCATGCAGATATGATTGTATTCTCTTCTGGGGAAAAGATCTCGAAGACCTTGAAGCATGCCCGGTATGTTTTACAGAAAGGTATAAGTTGACTCCTGCAGGCAACAAGAAAGCTGTGAAGATACTTCGATATTTCCCGCTTATTGATAGGCTGGAGCGGTTGTTCATGTGTGCTTTCACGGCCGAGGCAATGAGATGGTGGGCTGAGAGGAACTTGCCTGACGATGACACCCTTATACACCCTTCCGACGGAGAGGCTTGGAAGCACATGGTCAGGGAGTTTGATCATTTTGCAGCAGAGGTCCGAAATGTTTGGCTAGGGCTCTCATCTGACGGATTCAACCCTTTTGGCAACATGAGTCTTCAATACAGTATATGGCCAGTTATTTTGGTACCGTACAACCTTCCACCATGGATGTGCATGAAGAAGGAATACAATATGCTCACTCTGTTAATTCCGGGCCCGGGTTATCCAGGAAAGTGTCTCGATGTGTATTTGAGGCCTTTGATTGAGGAGCTTAAGTACCTGAGTGAGTGTGGCCACCCCACTTACGATAGGTTCAAAAAGGAGATGTTCCAGATGCATGCCATGCTTGTTGGCACCATCAGTGATTTTCCTGCCCGCGGTATGTTGTCGGGCAACGTTACCAGGGGTTACAGGGCTTGTTCAGAGTGCATGACGGTTGATTGTTGCAGTCCTCATTGCAGTAAAATTGTCTCGATGCGTCACCGTTGTTGGCTTCCATATGATCACCCATTTAGGCAGGATCCAGACGCATTTGATGGGACTGTTGAAACTGGTGTGGCACCCAGGCGATGGACAGGGGACGAAATTTTGGAAGTGTTGAATGAATACGATTTTGGCCAGCTGAGCAATCATCCTGACATAGTGGCGTCAATTCCAGAAAAGCCCGAAAGGTATAAGTTTTGGACACACAAGAGCATATTCTGGGAACTCTCCTACTGGCCCAGGTTGCCTATCAGACATTACCTAGATGTCATGCACATAGAGAAGAATGTGTGTGAAAGTGTGGTGGGCACAGTTCTTAACTTGGAGGGGAAAACAAAAGACATCCCTAAGGCACGCATTGATCTTAAAGCAATGGGTGTGCGGAAACATTTGTGGTTAAGAGATGGTAAGAGAAAAATGCCGCAAGCTCCGTACACCGTAAAGCCGAAGCATAAGCATGAAATTTTTCGGTGGCTGAGTAATGTCAGGTATATATTCGATCTTATGGCTATGTATGAATTTGTCCTTAAATTTTTAGCGGAGTATATATGGTTATATGCGAGAAATATAATTGGTCCATATATATGGCTTCATCTATATATATATGCAGGTATCCTTATGGCTATGCAGGAAATATAAGCAGGTGTGTTAACTTCCGGGACAATAAGATGTACGGATTAAAGAGTCATGACTGCCATGTACTGCTTCAACGCCTTTTCCCTATTTTCATTCGAGGGTACATGCCCAAAGAGGTGGTGGAGCCGTTGGTGGCCTTGTCAAGATTCTTTCAGAAGTTATGCACCAGGGAAGTTAAAAAAGCAGACCTGAGGGAGATGCAAGATGACATCATTTTTATCATGTGCAAGCTTGAGAGGATATTTCCCCCAAATTTTTTCGACATAATGCCGCACCTGATGATCCATCTTCCCGAACAATTGTTGCTTACCGGTCCCGTACACTACACTTGGATGTATCCCATGGAAAGGTACAAATGATTCATAAATTTGGTTTGCCTATGGTTTTTATATGTAATGACTTCTGGTTAAGTAAGTTAACATGTACTTGTTAACTTGTAGACAATTGGGAGCCTACAAGGACTATGTGAAGAATAAATATGCACCTGAAGGGTGTATCGCTGAAGCATATCTTGCGCACGAGTGTGTAACGTACACCAAAGTGTACCTCGAAAATGTAGAGGACCCCCAACAACATATGCCGATAGATGAACCCCAGTTCAACCTTTCTATCATCTCCAGTGACGTGGTAGTACAGGGAAGCTTGCCAAAGTCGTACAAGTTGGATGGAAATGAGGTAGCCATTGCCCACTGGTCGGTACTGATTAACTGTCAAGAAGTACAATATTGGAAAAACTATCATCTTCACTGCCCTGCTATTGCCGGAAATGTTGATTACCACAACAAGACGTTTGCAAACTACTTTGGTCAATGGGTAAGTATATGTGTATATGTCTATTTTTATATATATATCCTTACATAGCATGTATGTATGTACGTGCTTTTGTGGTTTCAAGATGACATAATTTCTTCTGTACGTATTAATATATGGACGTTTTCAGATGAACTATGTAGCAGATGATGGTTGCCCAGAGTGGTCAAACGAATTGAGGGTCCTGGCGATGAAACCGATTGCTTCAAAAGTTTACTCGATGTGTCAGGTCAATGGCGTGAAATTTATATGTGAAAATCGAGACGACCGACTGAAAACACAGAATTGTGGGGTGATGGTCCATGGTGGGCAGGATGGCGTTGACTATTACGGTGTCCTTCATTCAGTTGTTGAACTAATTTATGGGAACCGCATGAAAGTGCACTTGTTCAAGTGTAGATGGTTTGATACTAGCCCGGAGAACACAAGGACCGATCAGTACGGAACATTTTCGGTGAATACTGCTACTACCTGGTATGAAGATGACCCTTTCGTTCTTGCCTCATCAGTAAAACAAGTGTTTTACCTGGACGATCTTCTTAACAAAGTCCCGTGGAAGGTGGTTAACCATGTTGCTCATAGAAACATATACAGTGCTGCCACACTTGGTGATACCGCAGATGATGAGGAAGTTACTGCATACCAAGAGCCGAACGCTTTTGACATTCCGGAATCATCTACGATTCGCCTTAATAATGTGAGATCTGGGAGTGTGGTTCGAATTACTGGAGCAGAACTTCTCGATGTTAATCCATATGAAGTTGACGCTGATTCAGATGACGAGGAGCGGCACATATTGCCAGAGGTTACCTATGAAACCGAGTCAGACTCAAGTGATGAAGATGATTACGATTATCATCCTTAGTACGTTGGAAATTGTAGTCGGAAATTGTAGTCGGAAATCGTACGTAGGAGGAAAATGTAGTCGAAATTGTAGTCGAAAATTGTAGGGCTGAGAAATGCATAAGAGGATAATCAACTTCTGCATTATATCTTCTCACAGCGGGAATTCATTTTGAATTGTTGATTACTTGATTGTTTGTGGTTTAGTCACTTTAATGCTATCTTATTAATTTATTTTGAAGCATTGATTACAAATCTGTTGAAGCATTGATTGTTAGACACTTAAGACTGGGTACTAATGTTAGATAACTTAGTTTCTAGTGATATGAATTCTGCAAAACTCATGTTAAGAACATCTGTGTTTATAGAATGAAAACAAATAGAACTTACAGGGACTGAATCAATGTGAACCAATGTGAACCAATGTGAACCAATGCATCAGTGTGAACCAATGTGAACCAATGTGAACCAATGTGAACCAATGTGAACCAATGCATCAGTGTGAACCAATGTGAACCAATGCATCTGTGTTCAGAAACTGATCTGAACAATGTGAACCAATGCATCAGTTCAGGGACTGAATCAATGTGAACCAATGTGAACCAATGTGAACCGGAACGGCATCAGTTCTGTTGAACTGATGTGCCTTTTGAAGTTACTGCAATATATACACAGATATAACTATGTATTCGAAAACATAGATTGGTCTATGACAGATCCTCATTGAATTCCTATACGGAAATTGTAGTCGTTAATCGTAGACGGAAATTGATAATCGAAATTGTAGTCGGAAAATGTGCATAGCTGGAAATGGTACGTACGTATACGGAAAATGTAGTCGTTAATCGTACGTATACGAAAATTGATAATCGAAAATGTAGTCGGAAAATGTAGCCGGATATCGTAGACGGAAAATGTAGTCGGAAATCGTACGTATACGGAAATCGTAGTCGTTAATCGTACGTATACGGAAATCGTAGTCGTTAATCGTAGTCGTTAATCGTACGTATACGGAAAATGTAGTCGTTAATCGGACGTATACGGAAAATGTAGTCGTTAATCGTACGTATACGGAAATCATTAATCGAAAATGTAGACGGAAAATGTAGTCATTAATCGTACGGATACGGAAATTGATAATCGAAAATGTAGTCGGAAAATCTAGCCGGAAATCGTAGACGGAAAATGTTGTCGGATATTCTTCGGGAAATAATGACATTACCAACGAGTTGAAGTCGTTGGTAATGACATTACCAACGAGTTATAAGCAACTCGTTGGTAATGACATTACCCACGAGTTAACTCGTCGTTGGTAATGTCATTACCGGCGAGTTGCTTATAACTCGTTGGTAATGTCATTACCAACGAGTTAACTCGTTGGTAATGACATTACCAACGAGTTATAAGCAACTCGCCGGTAATGTTTTCTGGTTTCCCCCATATCGAGCCCGAGCCTCTCCTCTCCCTCTCCTCTCCCTCTCCTCCTC
Source organism: Geum urbanum (assembly GCA_946800695.1). Lineage (NCBI taxonomy): Eukaryota > Viridiplantae > Streptophyta > Magnoliopsida > Rosales > Rosaceae > Geum > Geum urbanum. Next base: position 55,996,022 of record OX327008.1, on the reverse strand, counting down.
CTCTCCCTCTCCTCTCCCTCTCCTCCTCCCAAATCGGTCCGGTGAGCCTCTCCTCTCCCTCTCCTCCTCCTCTCCCTCTCCTCTCCCTACTCCTCCTCTCCCTCTCCTCCTCTCCACCGATCCCCTCTCCTCTCCTCCTCCGAAAATCTCCTCCTCCCCTCCTCCCCTCCTCCCCTCCTCTCCTCCCCTCACCATTGTAGGTGGAAGAAAATGGCAGGTCCGATCCTCTCTCTCTCCCTCTCTCTCTCTCTCTCAATTTTTAATTATTTTTTTGCATGTGTATGTGTATGTGTATGTGTATGTGTATGTGTATGTGTATGTGTATGTGCATGTGTATGTGTATGTGTATGTGTATGTGTATGTGTATGTGTATGTGTATGCGTATGTGTATGTGTAAATTAATTAGGGTGCTAAGTTGGAAATTAGGGTGATAAGTTCTAAATTAGCATGTATGTATATATGTGATGTATATATATATTTAGGTATGTGAATATGAAGTGATGTATATATATATGTGAAAATTATGTATAAATGTGGTTTTGATGAATATGTGATGTATATATATACGGAAATTAAACCTAATTAAGATGCATGATATATATATGTGTGAAAATGTGGAAAATTAATTAGGGTTTGTGATTTGGATGAATATGTGATGGATAAATTTAATTAAGATGCATGATGTATATATATATACACATCGAATATGTATAGTCGTTAATTTAGGTGATATAGTTGTTAATTAATCGTATAAATGAAGGTGGAAATCGGGATCGGGACGGTTTGGAACCGGAACGGTTTGGAACCGGAACTTATTGTAACTGGAACCGTTATGTTACAAACGGTTCCGGTTACAAACAGTTCCGGTTTCAAACGGTTCCGGTTCCACACCGTTCCGGTTCCGATTTGTTATAGAACCGGAACGGTTTGGAACCGGAACTGTTTGTAACCGGAACCGTTATGTTACAAACGGTTCCGGTTACAAACAGTTCCGGTTTCAAACGGTTCCGGTTCCACACCGTTCCGGTTCCGATTTGTTATTGAACGGAATCCATGACTATTACGATGTCCAGGAGGTTTTGCGGCTAATTGGCTTCGGAGAGGTTCCCGAAATAGTGGAGGGAATAGTAGTCAAGCTTCCTCCTCGGCCGCAGTTAGCAACACGCCCAGTGGGCCAATGATGACTGCTCGCACGAGAGCCTTGCTAGAGGCGCGAGCTGAGGAGGAAGATGCACGATCAAGAGCCGTGGAACCGGAATTCGAGGCTCGAGCCTCAGTCTCTAGACGCTCAATCAGCAGACGTCCCTCCGGTGGCAGAGCCTCAGACGAGCGACAGTCAACGGGGGCATCAGAAACTCCCTCAATCCGAATGCCCCATATTCGGATGGTGCCTACTCCCGTTTCACGGGAATCATCTGAGGCATATGGTGGTGCTGGCGCCTCATCGTCCAGGCCTCGTCTATCTCCGCCGTCCGGTCTCTTCCTACCCGACGAGATTCCTGTCATCCCTGAATTCGATGATAGGGGGATGCCTGTTTATATTGAAGGACGGCCGGATTTCCTGACCGTGGAAGAAGCGTATAACTTCCTCCCGTTCGACCCCGTGTATCTTTGGAGTGTGAGGTGCACCAACCAACAAACGGACGATGCAGGTAAATTTTATTTAACATCAGATTGATTACTTAATTATTACTTAAGACTTGCGATTGGTTCAATTAATGATATCAATTTGTTGACATTGTTTTATTAGGCAATTTCGTTAATGGGACTGGAAAACGGAAAGGGGCTAGAGGCACCTGCACCGGGAAGAGACTTGAGCAGGCCACCGGCGGAAGGAAAACGCCCATAAGGGCCAATGAGGATGGCGAGGTGATCGAGGCATTCGACACCACGCGCAAATATGTCAGCATGGCCGGTGCGATCGTGCGGGACAAGGTCCCAATGCTTTGGCCAGATTGGGAATCTGTGCCTATCTACGTGAAGATGCAAGTGCATAATGCACTCAGTGTGAGTAAAATCGTATTTTCATTACGTAAATTTTACATTTATTAATTAAGTCCACTTAAATATATAATTTTACCTTTTATATATTCATATTGCAGGTGTGGTTTGACGTGGATGAAGTTCTTATTCACACGTGGGTAGAGCGTCAACTACATAATCGGTGATGTGCTTCCACTTATTTGAATATATATCGAGTTAGATTTTTGTTTATCAACTGTTTTAATATCTCTAACTTTTTTTCCTTGTTTTAATATAGGTATAAAGAGTGGAAGAACGAGCTTTCTTCCCATTACACTGTATACAAGGAGCTAGGCCGAGGTTCTACTCCTAGCGAATTCCGGTTTAGGGAGTACGAGTGGCTGTGGCTGATAGCCCACTTCGAGCACCCCAAAGCTCAGGTATGCATCCTTAATATATCTTACAAGCCTAATGTATCGTATCAGATTGAAATAGTTAGTTACTAATTTTTTTCCATATGTTTATCAAACAAGGCGATTTCGAAGACGAACCGGGCGAATAGATTGAAAAACACCAGGGCCCATCATGCAGGTTCACTCAACTACATGGGTTGGTCGACTAAGGCGCAGCAACAACAAGAAGTGAACCCCTTGGTGTATATTCATCAGAAGTTCTATCCGCAATGCCCTGATGAAGCGGTAAGTCTTTCGCCTCTCCATGTGTTAATAAAACTATTTTTCGATATTAATAGATGTTGTTAGTTAATACGTTGTTCATTTTCGCTTTTCAATTAGGCGAGAGTGGAGGAGGCGACGACAGAAGTGACCATGAGTATAGCTCGGACTAACCATCCTGACTGCTCCGAGGAAGAAGTCACCCAGTATGCCTCTCAGATCGATCCGCTTGATCCCCCGATAGCGGCTCAGATCATGGCAAAAGCGTGCGGGACTGGAAAGAATACCTACTACTGTAGGGGAATGGGCTCGGCGGGCGAAGGAGTATTGAAAACCACTTCACAATACTCTACCGGGTCAAGAAGTTCAACTTCTAGTCGTAACCTCGCAGCGGAGCTTCATAGGACGCAGAGGGAGTTGGAGGAGCAAAAGAGGCAGATGGCCGAGTACCAAATGCAGCAGACACAGGTGCAGGCTCAGATGTACACATGGATGCGGACGATGTACGAGGCTCAGACTACCGGACAACCGTTCCCCACACCTCCCCCGGTCCCGGTCCCGGTCCCTCCGTTCCCTAGCTATCCACCACCACCACCGCACCAGTCAACGCCAGAGCAAGACCAAGGTAGCCACCGGAATTCAAATGAGTACTTTGATTACTTCGACCCTGACCCGCAAGTTCCTCGACCCTGACCTGTAGTTGTAGTTAATTTTCGTATCGTCGTTGCTATTTGTACTGTACGTTGGACATTTATGTGTACTGTTGAACTTGTATGATTGTACGGTTTATGTCTTTCAATGCAGGTTCTGGAATTGGGCCCAATCCAGAACCGCGTTTTTTTTTTCAAAATTTTTTCTGACATTGCCGGCGACATGGACCTCAGTCGCCGGCAATGTCACAAATTCCGGCCACGGCGGCGGAACCATTGCCGGCGACGGCGTCGCCGGTAATGTCGGAGACATTGCCGGCGACGGCGTCGCCGGTAATGTCGGAGACATTGCCGGCGACTCAAGTCGCCGGTAATGTCGGAGACATTACCGGCGACGCTGTTTCCCGTCGCCGGCAATGTTAACACCGGCGGGAGATTTCCGGCGACGTCATTGCCGGCGACTCGTCGCCGGGAATGACATTTCCGGCGAAAAAAAAATACAAGGCCGGCGACCTCCCGTCGCCGGTAATGTCTCCTTTTCTTGTAGTGGAAGGTCGATTAGAATCAAAATTTCCTACAGGTGATCCAGATGTTGGTTGGATTGATATACCGGAAGAATTACTTATTGATCCCACAATTGATCCTATAGAATCAATTTTTCAAGCAACATATCCTAATTTTTTGTACAGATATAACGATGCAAATTATTTAAGGGAGCGTGCCATAGTGACTCCAAAAAATGTAATTATTCGTGAAATAAATAATTATGCAATTAAATTATTACTTGGCGATGAAAAATCATATTTTAGTTCTGATTCAATTTCATATAATTCAGGTAATAGCGATAATATCAATCTTTTGTATCCTATGGAATTTTTGAACAAGCTTGAATTTAGCGGATTGCCTACGCATGAACTTATATTAAAAATTGGCATGACGATTATGTTATTAAGAAATTTAGATCAAATACGCGGTCTTTGTAATGGCACCAGGTTAATTGTTACAAAGTTGTTTGAGAGACTGATTGAGGCAAAAATACTTACGGGAAACAACACAGGAGAAAAAGTTCATATTCCAAGGATAGTATTACATGCAACTGAAACTAAATGGCCGTTTACGTTTAAGAGACGTCAATTTCCTGTCCGACCATGTTATGCGATGACCATAAATAAAAGTCAGGGGCAGTCATTAAACCAAGTAGGAATATATTTGTCGGAATCAGTTTTTACTCATGGGCAGTTATATGTGGCATTATCCAGAGTTACTTCAAAAAAAGGTCTCAAAATTTTTATAAAAAATAGTTATGATATTCCCAATAATTGTACAAAAAATATTGTTTATAGGGATGTCTTGCAAGGTATATAATTCAGAATTGTTGTAATCACAATAATTGTTTCATGCAACATTTAGAAGACGTCAATTTGTTAGATTGGCGATAGGGATAATCTCACGAAGAGGCTCTGGACGGACTATAGGGATATTTGTTCATCGTATGGTCTCTGTCCTGTCAAAATTTTACTTCCATCATGACATTTTACTTTTCAGATTTCAAAGAAATGAACTCAGACATATGTGTCCATGTTTTGCAGGCCCTTCACTTCAAATAATCACTATTCTGACCAAAGAAACAAGAGCTTATCCTCTCTCTCTGTATGGAGTCATACTTCAATCGAGTCGCGATCAGAAGTACATGAAAATCAATTTTGGGTCATGATCGGAGGTGCATGATTCCCAGCCTCTTGATCAAGAAGAAGAGATCACGGTGACAAAGGTCAGTAGTTGATTATGGAGTTGGGTTTTTAGTTCTGCAGTTGTGATCAATTTTTGGTTCAAAATTATAGGGGAATTCTGAAACACTCAAACCGAAATAGTATTAGTGACACCGCCCCAACGAGGCGGGCAGCCACCTAGTATATATTTATTATGCATCCTAATCTGGTTACGTACAAACATGACCGAGCTGAATCACTCTTTACAACGTCAACTGAAAAGTGACGCACACTTTGACTTTCGATCAAGGCATAATAAAACATGACTCAGAGAATGTGCATCGCACTGCACTAAGCACGTTGGTTTCTAATTATTAATTTAGTTTTGGCAAATGAAAGCTGTCTATGGTTTATAACACTATTAGTTAGTTAGTATATTAGTTTTGGCATCTTTAAGTGCCAAGGTAAAGCAATTTCTCAACCCTTAACGTACGTACTCCCTTAAGTGAAGACCAAGCCATTCATTCTTTCATTCTCTCACAGATTGAAAAGAATCCTAGACTTCTCGATCAGCTCCATACATGTTTGTGTTCCTCACGTTCAATAAATATTTGAAATACAACTATTAATTCTTATGAAGATTGAAGAAGCTCAGCCAGTCTTATGAATTCATGTACATAAATATATATATATATGTACGTGGTCTGCATCATTTATGCATGCCTTTGGTTAATAGAGCAGCAACCTCTTACTTGCACTATACGTACACTATTTGTTTACTTTACTTTCTTCTTCATCTTCTTCTCTGAGCAATTCATTTGTATTCTACAAAAACTGCTTGCCTAATACATACATTATTAGATCAAATCGGAGCTAGACTGCATACCTTATTAGGCTGGCATATTGATCGATGGAGAGATCTCAACGTACTGCTGGAAAGTACCTCAATCAAATCTGGTTTGTCCTAATTGTATGCTTTCTTTTTCTCTTCTTATTGATTCTGGCAGAGTGTTTCTACCGGATTACGCGGGACGTAATCTAGCAGAAGAAAATACGAGTTTCTCTTCTCTCTCTCGTCCGAACGCTCGGGCTGTTCGGGCGGTCGTGTGCCTTCTCCTTCTCTTCGGGTGATCCGTACGCGCGGGCTGTTCGGATGGTCGGGTGTGTGGGCTCGGGTGTTCGGGTGCGGCTGTTAGAAGAATACAACAACAAACGGACAGTTAGATGGTTGAGACGGGGTGGCCCGCCTTCAACGCTCCGATGCCTAAGTTAGATGATGTATTGGATATAACAGTCGAGCGAACGGGTATGAAAGGTAGCTATTGAACTGAGTTGAATTGAATGCTAATTAATGTGTGTCCCTTACCTGTATTAAATGTCTTACCTATATAGGTGGTTGAGATTATGGCTTGTCTGTGCTCTTCGATGTGGGAAATGGTGCTCTTACTGTCATTTGATCCGTGTATTCGGGCGTGCGCCCACCGGGCGCGTGCGTGCTCGGATGGGGCAGGTCTTGTGAGTGAAGTCGTAGCTTTCCTGGTGGTCTCTTGAGTGGTTTGGTAGGTGTTGTTTATCTGCTTGAGTGGATAAGTATGTTTAATTGGACAACTAATGATATTATACTAACAAGTCCCCCAAGTCCCCGAGTCAAATAGCACTTTCTTGACTGGGGAGTTGAAAAAGGGTTCGTGCGATTAAACAGAATACTTATCCGATTGAGCAGTGTTGTGTGGTCCTGTAACACTCCTATAACCCCCTAGTCCCCCAACTCTCCGGTCAAGGAAGGGCTCGCATGACCGAGTGGGATCCTGTGCGTCTGATCGTGTACCTGTTCGCGCAATGGTGTACCTGTTCAAGCAATGGTGTATCTGTGGCCGGCCTCCAAACGAATCGTGCTGTTTGGGAGCCGCGCCTGTGGAGCCTGTTTCGAGTAAATCACAGACAAGCATATGACACAGATAGACAAGCATGTGAAATGTGTATGCGTATGTATGATGTGAATGTATGCGTGTATGCTGGGGGAGCGTACTAACGGTGGGGCCCACGACCGTTACGTACGTTTGTTGCGGTGCACACGGAGGGACGGACCCGTACCTGGCCACCCCTCGGTCTTAGCGCGCGCTCAGAGAGGGTATATGACCTCCATGCCTCTGCCGCCTAATCCGGCTTGTATATTTCACGTACGGAGAGGGACGGACCCATGCCCGGACGCTCATCGGTCTTAGCGCACAAGGAGGGGACGGACCGCATACCCTTGCGTCATACTAAGTCGGCGAGTCGTTCGTTAACGTTACGCGCACGGAGGGGAACACTAGACCCCACACCCGTGCCGCCCATCGGTTTTAGGTCGCGCAAAGAGAGGGCGGACCCCATGCCTCTGCCGCCTAATCCAGTTTGCCTTCGCGTACGGGGAGGGACAGACCCATGGCCCGGACGCTCATCGGTCTCAGGGCACAAGGAGGGGGCGGACCGCACGCCCTCGTGGCCCGAGTCGGCGGGTCGATCGTTAAAGTTGCGCCCACAGAGAGGACGAACCCCACACCCTTGCCGCCCATCGGCCTCAGCGCGCGCTCAGAGAGGAGTTGGCCCCATGCCTCTGCCGCCTGACCCGTGTTGCTTGCTAATATTACGCGTACGGAGGGGATGGGCCCCACGCCCATACGGCATAAGCTCTTCATTTAGCGCGTGCGCCGGAAGGAAACTCGGACGTTTATCCTCTTTCGAGACGCCTAAATGGTGTTGTGTTGTTTACCTGGTGGTGTACCGTCCGTGTTTCGAGCGTTTGGCTGCTTGCGTGCGCTCGCCCGAATGGCGGGAATTGTGGCGTGTGTTGTTTTGCCTTTGGGTGGGGTGATCTGGTTTGACAGGACGTGTGGAGTGACATTCCGTTTGACTTCTACTTGGGAACTATTGTGCAATAAATGCTAGCCGTCGTATTTAATGCTGGCGTGCCCTGGGTATTAAATGCTGATGACGTAGTAACTGCTCGAAGATCATGCATCAGGCGCGTGGGCGCGTGGGTTGCTGCATGGCTGACACGTGGCGAGTTGTGGGAGATCGTGCTAGGGTTTGAAACCGAGGCGGGAAGCTGAAGAGTTGGCGCGGTTACTTGGGTGGGTAGGTAAACCGCCTGGGGGCACGTGTCGCCATCCAACGGTGGACACGCGAGAAATGGACGGCTGGCGTTCGCTCGCGTGTACCGTGTGGTTAGTATAAATAGCCTCCTCTGGTGTTGTCTTTTTCATCGCTTTTGACATTTACCAAAACTCTGCAAAAATTACTCTGTGGACTGTTCTTGCTTACTGTTCCTTTGTGCTCTTCGTTGATTTGCCGGAGTTCTTCAGCGTCGCCAATCTTTCATCCTTTCAACCTTCAAATTGGTAAGGCTCTAACCCCTTCGCTCTCTCTTTTTTTTATGTTTGTGGTTTTTGGTTGCTTTTCGTTTTTCTGGCTTTGTAAGTGTTCTGGGTTTCTGTTCTCAAGAACAAGGCGTGTTCTTGAGAAGGGGGTGTTTTGATCTGTTTGGGGTAGTTGTTTCTGGGTTTTTGTTGTTTCTGGTAGTGTTGTGTACTTTGCTAAGTGTATGGGTTTCGTGTGCGTGCGTTTAGGAGATGGAACCAATAGAGATATCGAGTGGGCAATCACGTGAACGGATATACGTACCAGGGGCCGGGTGGGTTAGTTGTTGGTCGACGTCGGGCGGGTCCTCTTCGACGTCGTCGAGTGAGTCTGTGCTGAGCGCAGAGCCCCTTCGGTACGTTCCTAACGATGAGTCTCCTTTCGTGCAACAAATAGACCAACAGCGAGCGCTTGCTGCCGCAGGCTTGGCTTCGTCGAGCGGATCCTCTGCCGCGAGCGGGCCACGGGATGGTGAACGGGCGCCAACGGGTGAAGCCATTCCCCAACTGGCGGAGGGTGGACGTGTCCACTGGGTGCTGCCTGACGGAGTGCCGGTGCAAGAGCCCGAACGGGCGCAGAGCGCGAAGGAGATGGCGAGGTGGGCGCACGACTATCATATACCTGCCTCGGTGAAGCTGAGGGCGCCTAAGAACGGGGAGACGTTCACCCGACCGTCGCCTGGCCACGTGTGCCTGAGCGAGTTCCACCTCAAGGCCGGGATCAAGTTGCCTCTCCATCCGTTCTTTCACTACATGCTGGTGTTGCTCAGGATGTCTCTCGGCCAGTGCGGGCCCACGCTCACCCGCACGTTGGTCGCCATGTTCAACATCTTCCGCCTGAGTGGACTGGACTATCCGACAAGAGCAGAGTTCCTTCACTTCTTCCGCCTGAAATACTCCGCTCGCAAGCGTGACTCAAGAACGTTTACCGTGGAGCCACGCGTGAAGTGGTGGTTGACCGACCCGCCCAGCTCCTCAACTAGCTGGCGCACAATCAATTGCTTGGTCAGGGGCGACTGGGAGTTCGGCGCCCACAACCCTGAAATAGCCGCCAATGCCCACCTTGTCGATCGAGTCCCCCAGCGCTTCCACTGGCTCGACACCAACGAGTACCCGCTAACGCCCGCGGAGGAGACCAGGATCGCGCGTTTGAAGTTCGTCTTCGACCCGAGACCTGAGGCGAGGCATTTCTGGGTGGCGTGCCACTGGGATATGATCGAGAAGACGCGTCTGGCCCGAACACTCGGTCTGTCGGACGAGAGTTTATACTTGCATGGTGTACGCGTAGTTTTTGGAGACTTGTACTGACCTTTGTTTTCTTGTATTTTGTAGTGAAAATGTCGAAGTCCAAGGCCACCGAGCGTGACGCTGAATACATGCGCCGTATAGAGCTGCTGCTGGAGGGCGCGGAGGGTGTGTGCTGTGTTGTTGTTGATGAGACGGGCGCGATGACCGCTGGCGGTGAAGAGCAACCGGTCAGTCGGGCCCCTCCCGTCAACCAACACGCGTCGCCCATCCGCCCAGGGTCAAGTGCAGCTGGGGCTTCCTCGTCAGGTGGGCGGAGTGTACCTCTTCCTCCTCCCCCGCCTCCTCCTCTATCCTCTCGCGACCAACAACGAGCCGAGCAGAGGGCCGACCGAGACCGCCTGAGCCGGGAAAAAGAGCAAAGGCAGGTGGAGCGCGACCAACGGCGCGTGGAGTAGGTCGAGCGTCGCGAGGCCTCCCACAGTTCGGGGTCCCGCCGGTCCTCCCATGGTGTGGATGTCCCTGCCCCCACCCCAGGTGGTGAAGATGAGCGCCCGGCGAAGCGCTCCCATATAGACGGTCCTCCCCCGAGTGGAGCGATAACGATAGCCGTGGACTCCCTCCGTCGGGCCTTGTCGGATGGGTCTGCCTCACTGGGGCCCATGGTCCCTCTCGAGAATGCTGCGCCTGATGCCTTGGACCGGGCGTTTCTTGCAAGTTCCAAGTTGCAGCATCAACTGTTCCGCCTCCGCGCCCGCGATAAGCAGGATGAGCTGGCGCGCCTTTGGGCCGAGATTGCCAAGGCCGAGAAGGTGAGGGAGGGGATGGTGGTCAGTTTGGACAAGGCCAATGACATTGCCCAGCGCTACACCGCCCGAGCGGAAGAGGCGACCGAGCGGTCCCTCGAGGCCCGGAAGCGTGCGGAGGCAATAGAGGCTGAGCGCGATGAGGCTTTGGCCGAGGTGGGGCGGGTGCGCGTGGAGCTGGAGCGTGTTCGTGCCGAGGGGGCTGATCGGGCGGCGGCAGAGGGGGCCCGTATGGTGGAGGTGGACCGTGCTACTCGTGCGGAAGCCGTTGCTGCTTTCAAGGACTCTGAAGAGTTCTATGAGCTGGTGAAGGTTGAAGCCGAGCGAGATGTGTCTACCTTCCGGGTGGCGGTGCAACCCTTCATCAAAGTAGCTAAGTACCGGGCGTTCGTTGAGTCCGAGAGGGCGAGGCTGACAGCTCGGGCTATTGCCGTGGATAGAGGGGAGCTCCTGGAGGAGGATGAGCAACCGGTGCTCGAGCGGGTGGACCCGGCCGATCAGGCGGAAGTGGCGGAGCCTGCAGGTTCGGAAGAGGCTGAGGAGCTTAATGTAGATACTACATAGGTTTTCCTTTATGTAATAGTGTAGGGTTTTTGTAATGGGCCCTGTGCTCTTTTGTGTTTAATGAAGTTTCTTTCTATCCGTGCGTGTGCCATTGCTCTTGTATCCTTCTTTTTTTTGGCATCTTTTGAATTTCTCAAGCGTGCGTACGCTCGCCTCCCTTGTAATAATTGCTCAAGTGTTACATTTGGCACGAACAGTCTTTCCCCAGTCCCCCGAGTATCGGGCGGGCGGGTCGAGAACAAACTTGTAAGATAGAAACTAAGTACATTTCAACACAATTTAATGAAAGTACTTCCTTAAATGTTGGATTTTCCATGGGTGTCGCAGACGTTGACCTTGCATGTCTCTGAGAAAAAACGTGTTGGCGCTCACCACCTCGTCCACGACATACGGACCTTCCCATGTCGGACGGAGCGCCTTGACTTGCTGGATTGCCTTCATAACCCAGTCCCCCTGTTGGATTGGTCGAGCCCGAATGCGCTGGTTATATAGTCGGGCGATCCTCTGTTTGTTCGCGGCTTTGTGTAGATGGGCTGCATCTCTTCGTTCTTCCAGTAGGTCACCGTTCAGCTGTAATCCTTCCTCATTCGTGTTCGGGTCGTACCCCTCGATCCGTGGGCTCTGGTGGGTAATCTCCAAGGGCAATACTGCCTCTGTTCCGAACGTCAGTGAAAGGACCCAACCCCGATTTAGCTTCCTAAATCGGAATCAAACCCCTTCGAAAACACGAACCAACAAAAACTTTTCGAAATTTGGGCAGAGTTTCGTTACTAGCGTGGAATTACCATTACCTGCACGCGTAAAATACACTCCATCCTATGCCACAAAAAGCAAACCGTGGGCACCAACCCCATCCGGATTTCTCAATATGTCAACAATAACGTAAAGTAGTAAATATATATATACTTTACTGAAATCCAGTGTAAAATCGTATAACATATTCAATAGGAAGCTCAGAGCGACATCTAATACATAGTCGTATACTCATACCACAGTAGGTAGAACAATAAACCTACTGGATGAAACAAAGTAGCTCGAGCATTATGCCTCCGACCACGACGTGCGACACCAGAGCCTGAACTGCAAACTGGGCACGGAAATCGAAAAGCCCAGGTGAAAGACAATAAACACGTTAGAGTGAGTGGACGAAAATAAATGTCTTTCACCAAGTAATATATACATATAAAACCATATGCGAGTCAAATGCGTGAAAATCAAATGCTACATGAGGAGACTCTGGCTACCACTCACGTACAGAGCATGCAACGTAAAACATATCGCGGAGACTCTCGTGGGCTTCCACGCGATAGCACAGTCTGAATCACGGGATCCCAGACCCACACGTGATTCTAGCCAGAAAGGCCTCGGGTCAGAATATCTGTCCTTCCCAGAGCGTACTCGGGGATCAGCCGAGAAGCCAATGTGTATCGATACCACAACATATACTGAGACTGTACTCTGTGTAAACCAAATCATAAATCTTTTCTATGCACATGCTTAAATCATATTATGTACGTATATGTATATATTCGTATACGTATATTCGTATATGCATAATCGTAAACACATGCTCGTAAAATCATAATCAATCCGCATGCTCAAGTTCGTAAATCATTTATAAAAGACTCGCAATCAATCCGTGAAAATAAATGTCCACTCACAGACTGGCATAACGCGTATCGCGTTAACCCGTGATCCGGCGGAAAGTCCATCGCCAAACAAACGATCACGAACCCCTGAATAAATTACAACGTCCAATATTCAAAGTCATAATCCGACAATTCGAATCAAACCACGAGAAACCACCGTTCTCGGAAATACACAATTCGAATACGACGAATCGTCGAAAATCCATATATACCACCTCAATACCTCGTTTTACGTTCGGACGCTCAACTCGAAAAACGAACCTCCCCACTGCGATCGGAGCGCGATTTCGAGTCAAACGACATGCGACTTGCCGAAAGTCAAAAAGTCAACCCGTTGACCGTTGACCGCCGTTGACCGCCGTCCACGGCGGCGCCACTGTTGACCGGAGAGTTTCACGGCGGAGCTACCCTTGTTCCACTCAAAATCGTGCACTGAGCAACATCCATAACTGCAACAAAAGCCAATTCAATCTCTAACTACCTCAATTTCATGAAAACCCGAATTGGTACCAAATCTTCCAATCCAAAATTCTCCAAATTCAAGCAAAATTAGTGCTTCAAATTTACACAGTAGCTTCAAGAGGATGAGAGCAACAAAGCCCATCCAAAATTTCAGCTCGAATCGATCAAAAACATGAAACCCGATTACCTCACTTTTCTCACTGTTTCATACCGGAAATTCTACTCATTCCGGTGAGCCACGCCGGAAAACAAGGCCGGGGCTAGGTAGAGGGCAGCAAGACGAGTCGATGGAGACCAAGAGGAGGCTCGGAGGTGGCCGGAATAGGCTCGCCGCCGGCGAAGCCGAACCTCCACCGTACACCGTCGCACCCACTCGGTCAACCCAAGTTGACCGGGTCAAAGCTATTAATGAAGAATGTTGACCTTCCTGATTTGGCAAGTTACTATTTATAGCCTTTCCCAAAGAGGAAACCCCCATAAATACATTTCGCGACAAACTTTAAACTCCCGTAATTTCCTCGTCGTAAATCCGATTCCGATAATTCTCGCGGTCACAAACTCGTCTCGACATACTCTTCAAATATTACCCGAAGTCAAACATATCGATCAAACGGATAAAAAGTCAACCCTTCGAAGCAACACACATTAAATCGACTAAATAATCAACAAACGGCAAAATTCGCAACTAATTCCTCGTAACTCCAAATCATACTCCGGAAGTTCCCACGAACTCGAAATTAAATTCTGAACAACTTCTGTGAAGAAGCCAAGACCAAATTCTCGACCGGTAATTTAGTCGTTAAGTAGCCCACCATTTAAATCCGAACTTCAAATATTCATAACTAATTCCTCGGTCGTCCAAATTAGGATCCGGAACCGCCCACGAACTCGAAATCACACGTACAACGACTCTCGAGAAGAGACCCAGCTCCAATTCTCGGCCAATAATTAAGTCGTTAACAAACTCTGGCGAGCAAATCCGTTATCGGAAATCCACGTCGATACACTAACTCGCGAATTAAGCTGATTCCACTACTGATTCTGTTCTGGGTCGTCACAGTCAGGCTGAACGGGGTTTCGCCCGTGGCTGAGTTGGCGGTCGTTCGGATAGACCATAAAATTTCAGGGATGACCTCGGGCCAGCGCCCGTATCCCGCATCCTCGGGCTCGATGTCTTCAAACTTCTTCTTGATGCCAGCCTTGATGATTTTGTTTGCTGCTTCTACTTGCCCGTTTGTCTGGGGGTGTGCTGGTGATGCGAACACGAGGTCCGTGCCCTAGCGCTTGTAGAAGGCGATGAGTCGGGGGTTGTTGAACTGTGGCCCGTTATCCGTGATGATGCTGAGCGGGGTTCCGTATCGACAGAAGAGGAAGCGCCAAAGGAAGCGTTCGACCTTTTCCGTCGTGATCTTCGCCATCGGTTGGGCCTCGATGAACTTGGTGTGGTAGTCGATGATGACGATTAGGTACCTGTACTGCCCCTTGGATTTTGGGAGTTCCCCGATGAGGTCCAGTCCCCACTGTGCGAACGGGACAGACGAGAGGAGGATGGACAGTGGGACGGCGGGCGTGTGGTGGTGATGCGCGTGCAGTTGGCACTGGTGACACTTGCTTGTGAGCACTGTGGCGTCCGCATGGATGGTGGGCCACCAGAACCCGCACTGGAGGGCTTTGTGCGCGATCGATCTGGCGCCCGCATGGTGGCTTCATGTGCCCGAGTGGATCTCTTGTAGTATTGCGTTGCTCTTTGTCGGAGTGATACACTTGAGGCTTGCCCAAGTCCTCCCTTGTCGATAGAGTGCCCCATCCCTCATGCTGAAGTTTGCCGCCCGTGCCACGATGGTCCTGGCCTCCCGCTTGTCCTCCGGTAACTGTGTTCGTGCGGCTCTATTACCAGGACATGTTCTGCTCCTGAGATGCTTGGTAGTCGCAGAATCTCGACGATCCGCTGCCCTGGACCCGTGTGAACGGGGGCTATTGCCAGTCGGGCGAGTCTGTCTGCCTTCGCGTTGAGTCCCCTATGTATATGGTTGGTGTTGACATGGTTAAACCCGTTGATCAGTGCTTTGACGTGCCTCAGATAGGCAATCATGGATTCTTCTTTTGCCTGGAACTCCCCCTCGATCTGGCTGACTACGAGCTGTGAGTCACTGAATACATTGAGGTCGGCCCCCCCCTGAGTTCCTGGCGAGCTGTAGGCCTGCGATGAGTGCTTCGTACTCTGCCTCGTTGTTGGTTGTCTTGAATTCAAATTTGAGGGCGTACTCTGCGTTCACTCCTCCCGGCCCGGTCAAGATGATCCCGGCGCCGCTTGCTTTCTTTGTGCATGACCCGTCGACGTAGAGGTTCCACCCTGATGGCGGTCTGGCCTTGATTTCTTGCTTGTCGGACGCCCCTGCCGTCGAGCTGTCGGGCGCGTCGACTGGTGATGCCTTTGCCTCCGTATACTCGGCGATGAAGTCATCCACAGCCTGCCCCTTGATCGCCGTTCGAGGTTTGTCCTGGAGGTCGAACTCACTTAGCTCGATCGCCCACTTCGCCAGGCGGCCACTGTGGTCGGGCGATTGGAGGATCTGGCGCAGGGGCGCGTTGGTGAGTATATGGATGTTGTGCACCTGGAAGTATGGCCTTAACCGTCGGGCGGCAGTGATTAGTGCGAACGCCATCTTCTTGATCGTCGGGTAGCGGGTAGCGGGTTTCGGCGCCTGTCATGCCTTTGCCTGAGAAGAAAACTGGCAGTTCCGTGCAGTCCTCCCGGCGGATGAGGGCTGAACTGACGGCGGTGAGGGAGGCGGCCAAGTAGAGATACAATATTTCCCCCCGGACGGGTCTGGATAAGAGCGGGATGGAAGCTAAGTATTCCTTGATCTGAAGGAAGGATGCCTCACACTCGGGCGTCCACACAACGTCCCGTTTGTTCGTGGTTCTGAGAGCTTTAAAGAACGGCGCGCACTTGTCCGAGTATCGGGATATGAACCGGTTCAGTGACGCAAGCTTGCCCGTGAGGCTCTGCAGGTCTGCTTTTTTAACGGGTGGCTTCATATCGATTATCGCTCGGACCTTGGCGGGCGAGGCCTCGATCCCCCTCTGGCTGACAATATACCCTAAAAACCTGCTGTTGGTGACCCCGAACGTGCACTTGGCAGGGTTTAGCCTCATGCCGTTCCCAATGAGGACGTCAAGCACGGTCCCCAAGTTCTGGACGTGGTCGACCGCTCGGACACTCTTCACCAGTATGTCGTCTACGTATACATCCACAATGTTCCCGATCAGGCCATGAAACATCGCGTTCATGAGTCTTTGGTACGTGGAGCTTGCATTCTTCAGTCCAAACGGCATGACAACGTAGCAATACAAGCCCTTGTCCGTGACAAAGCACGTTGCCTCCTGGTCCTCCGGGTCCATGAAGATCTGGTTGTATCCTGAGTATGCGTCCATCATGGACAGGAGCTCGTGCCCGGCTGTCGCGTCTACCAACTGGTCGATCCTTGGTAGAGGGAAGCTGTCCTTTGGGCATGCCTTGTTGAGGTCACTGTAATCGATGCACATCCTCCATTTCTTGTTGCTCTTCTGCACCATCACAGCGTTGGAGATCCACTTCGGGTAGTCCACCTTACGGATAAACCCGATGCCCAACAGTCGATCTACCTCCTCGTGCATCGCCTCGTAATGCTCCTTTTTGTACGCTCATCTTTTTTGTTTTATCGCTCGTGCGCCCATGTTGACGCCCAGCTTGTGGGATATGACGCTTGTGCTGATCCCGGGCATGTCCCTGTGTGACCACGCGAATACCCCATGCTTCTCCTTCAGCAACGTGACTAGCCGCTCGGCTATCGCGGGCGCCAGCGACGCGCTGATTTGGACTGTCCTCTCCGGATGCTCGGAGGATAGCTAAATCGTCATCAGCTCTTCGCGCTCGGGGACGGGGGATATCGCCATCAGCCCGTCGCGTGGATCATCTGGTACTTCCACCTCCAGTGCCAATCCTCCCATGGCCAAGACTTCTTGTCTGCTCCGGGGCCTTGCTGTCTCCTCGTAGTTGTATCCTCAGATGTGCCTGACCCCACGCTCTGTCGGGAACCTTCCGAGCAGCATGTGCCCCGCGATGATTAGTTTCAGCTTGCTGATACCTGGCCTCCCGAGTATGACGTTGTATGGGGAGGGTGTGTCCATGATGATGAAGTCCGTTCGGACCTCACTGCTCGGGGAGTCGGGGGCGCCGACCCCGATCCGAATGTTGTCGCTCCCGATAGGGTAGGTTGTTTCTCCCGTGAAACTGGCGACACACTCGTGGTCTTGCATCATTTTGTGTAGGGGTCTTCCCAGTGCCGTGTATGCGTCCACGTAGATCACGTTCACGGAAGCTCCGTTGTCCACCAGCACCCGCTTCACGAGGAATCGGTCTATGATCGCATCGATCACGAATGGTAGGGTATTGTTCTTTGGGCTCTTCTCCTCGTCTTCCGCCGTGAAGCTGATGGTTGGTGGCTCTTTCCTCCCCGCCTTGCTCGTCCTTCCTCCTCCGATTGTCAGCACCTCCCTGCCCGGGTGACGAAGCTCCCTCCTTGCGCTTTCCCCCGGATATCGTGCTGATAGTCCCTCGGGTCTCAATATTTGCCTCCCTCGGTCGTTCTCCAGCCTCCGGAGGGGAAATCTGTCCGTCTCCCTGCATGTCGCCGAGGACCTTCGTCAGCATGATGCAGTCGTTGGTGCGGTGGGTTGTGGCGTTGTGGTATTCACACCAGACGTCTGGAGTTCGGCCGAACGGGATCCTCTCCTTCGACATGTTGTTTGGTGGTGGAATCCGGCGCCGATATAGACGGAGCAGAGTCTCATTGGACCGTTGGTTGATCGCGCAGACCTCCTGTCTGGCCTGTCGGTACTGCGGTGGTTCCGGGAGGCGGGCCCTCTGTGGCGCTGCTTCTCTCGCCTGGTGGTGTTGGGCGCCTTGATAACTGTTGGGGGATTGCCTTTGGTAATTCCGTCCGTGCGCGTCCCAACTCCGCTTGTAGCTCCCGCCGGGCTCTCTCCTGTCGTTCGTGACCTGTCGGGGTTGGGCGCCCGCATCCTCCGGCCTATTGGTGCTAGACTCAGAGGCGGACCCGTACACTCGCATATCCATCAACGCCTTCTGCACGATCAGGTCCATGATCTCGTCGTAGTCGAGATGCTCCTTCCTCACCAGTTTTTCTACGAACGGGGTCGCCCGCATGTTGTCCATCAGGGCTATCTTGGCCACCCGCTTGTCAAGATCCCTGCATGTGCTCGCCAGCGCCCTCCATCGGTTGATGTAGCTGGACAAGCTCTCGTCGGCCTCCTGGCGGATCTTGAGGAGGATATCCGTAGTGTTGTATTTCCCCTGGAGTCTGTACCGTCGCTCGAAGCTCTCCGCCAGTTCCAAGAACGAGTGGATGGAGCCTGGCGGGATCTCGTAAAACCAGCTCCTTGCTTCATCCGTCAACGTTTCCTGGAATAGAAAACACAAGGTTGGGTCCGAGTATCTGGTTCCATATGTGGCGGATCGGAATTTGTCGATGTGCGTGCGGGGATTCCCACCCCCATCGAACCGGGTGATCTTGGCCGTTTTCGCGTTGAGGTCCCTCCCTCTCTCGAGTATGTGTGCCGAGAACGGGCTGACCCGAGGGGCGAACGTCCCACCCTGCCCGGCGAGCTTGTCCTTCCGCAAGCGTGATACCTCCTCGGTCAGCTCCTCCATCCTCCGGAGTATCATCAAGTTATCCACCGGGGTTGTGGATCCGTGTGCTGGTTCTCTCGGGGGCGTGCAGGTTGCCCAGGTGTCGGCCTCCTCGAATGCAAATTGGAGGTTCCTGGTGCTGACGTCATTCTGGGCGGGGCTCCGTTCGCGTTACGTCCGTTGTTGGTCGATGAGCGCATCTAACCGCTCCTCCAGCCGTTGTCGGATACGACGCTCGCGGTCCCGTTCGAGTGACGCCCTTCGCAGTTCTTGGAGCAGGCGGTCGGTGCGATCTTCACCGCTTACTCCGGGGCCGCTGCCTATCCCCAACTCGAGCGTTTGTCGTTCCCGTGTGTTGGATGGTGTTTCTTCGATGATCGGGCCGCCGATATTAGTCTCCTGGGTAGTCATGTGGGCTTTTGGTTAGTGGTGTTTATACGAGGTTTGCAATTTGTAAGGTTCCCACAGACGGCGCCAACTGTTTCTACCGGATTACGCGGGACGTAATCTAGCAGAAGCAAGTACGAGCTTCTCTTCTCTCTCTCGTCCGAACGCTCGGGCTGTTTGGGCGGTCGTGTGCCTTCTCCTTCTCTTCGGGTGATCCGTACGCGCGGGCTGTTCGGATGGTCGGGTGTGCGGGCTCGGGTGTTCGGGTGCAGCTGTTAGAAGAATACAACAACAAACGGACAGTCAGATGGTTGAGACGGGGTGGCCCGCCTTCAACACTCCGATGCCTAAGTTAGATGATGTATTGGATATAACAGTCGTGCGAACGGGTATGAAAGGTAGCTATTGAACTGAGTTGAATTGAATGCTAATTAATGTGTGTCCCTTACCTGTATTAAATGTCTTACCTATATAGGAGGTTGAGATTGTGGCTTGCCTGTGCTCTTCGATGTGGGATAGGGTGCTCTTGCTGTCATGTGATCCGTGTATTCGGGCGTGCGCCCACCGGGCGCGTGCGCGCTCGGATGGGGCAGGTCTTGTGAGTGAAGTCGTAGCTTTCCTGGTGGTCTCTTGAGTGGTTGGGTAGGTGTTGTTTATCTGCTTGAGTGGATAAGTATGTTTAATTGGACAACTAATGATACTATACTAACACAGAGTATTTCACTCTAAGTGGAAAAACAAGTCTCGTTCAGGTGACATTTTTCATCACAAATTTTGCAAATATAAGTGTTAACCAAGAGCAAGACCATTACTTGAATTCATTATCATGGAAAGAAATCAGTGATCATGAGCTGATCAGTACCCTTCATATTACAAATTATAGTACTACAGGTACTAATAGCAGCACTCAGCCTGCATATCCTTTTGGCAAAGCCAGAGGACCAAATGATAGTACCATTAGTACCAGTTCCAACCGGAGCAATAATGTCGACACCGAAACTAGTACTGTCACCAATAATCCACCGCAGCTGATACGCCAGCATAGTTCCGATTCTGATTAATGCTTCGGCCAATACATTTATGTCTATGATGTTCCTAGTAGGTTCAGCCAAGATTTGCTCAAGAATTGCCACTCACTTCAAAAATGGGTTGATATGTGCCTCTACTTGTCAAACTTGGGTCTTGGTCCAAAACTCTCTGGCAAGTATTCTGAAAAACATGATCAACTGTGGAGCAGTGGTTGGTTTTCTACAAACCAGTTCTCATTAGAAGTTATATTCCATAATAGGATGAAGCAGTACAAGTGTTTAACCAATGATTCATCTCTGGCCTCAGCAATCTTTGTGCCCCTTTATGCTGGCCTTGATATTGGTCAGTACAACTTTGGGGGCTACAACACATCGATCCGAGATGCTTCTCCTCTAGCATTGGTGAAATGGCTTTCAAATTGACCAGAATGGAAAAAAAATGTGGGGAAAAGACCACTTCTTAATTGGAGGCAGAATAGCATGGGATTTCAAGAGACAACCAGATGATGAAGCTGGTTGGGGAACTAAACTCATGTTTTTGCCAGAATCCAGGAACATGACACTTTTGTCTATCGAATCGAGCTCTTGGAACAATGAGCAAGCTATATCATACTCATGTAACTGTTAAGGGAGTACTTGAAAAAATAAAGAAAACTAGAATGGACCTGAAAGAGGGTAAAGATCCAGGCATTGCTTTCTCTGAACTCAATGCTAACAAATTTGATATGCCTGAATCTAGCTAGGAGACTAAAGAGTATAGCTTCATTGACATTAATAAGTGTTTGTAATTTGTTTCCGATGTAGTCATCTCAAGAAATCCTTTCTAAAATATCTGATGCAATGTTACTACTATTACATATATGTTGCCAAGTGATCACCACTCCACACTGTTAATTGGATTAGCTTAGCAGAATACATGTTCTCATGTCATTACCCCTTCATGATTGATTGCGCTCACGTTCAATAGCTCCGGAAAGGATGACAAAATAGGGTGAAGCACAGTTGCCAAGTACTACATTCTTTCATATAAAGTTCTTTCCAAAACTGTAGACATTTTACTGAAGTAATGGAAGAATGAGCACTCTTCGCCATATGCATTAGTCCTAAAGTAAAATCTCACTACTGAATCAAGGTTCTCGTTGCAAACTTCTTCAAGTTTCTGAAAAATCAAATTTTCTTGTCTGGTTTTACATGCAAGCCTCTAGCCAAAAGGCCTACTGATCAGAGCTTATAGGAAGTCAATTCAGTGGCTGCCTGGTTTTGCATCACGGATGTGAAACATAAGCTGCAAGATAATTCAACTTCAGACCAACTATAGAAAGGGTAAGAACAAATGGACTACAGTATACTAATATATCATAAGATTCATATAAACAACCATAATAGTATCAATTTGCTACCCTTGGATTCTTTCGTGCCAAATTGCTACCCTAGGTTTTCAAAACTACCCAATTTTCGTTTTCTTTTTAACGGATTCCTTGTTCGCTTTCTGTAAGTTTTTTGTTTTGTCAATAAAAAGCTGTTTCTTTTCCAAAAAAAAAATACCCAATTTTCTACCCATATCAAATTATGCAAAAAGTTGAGCCAATTTATTCTTTTATTTATCTTTTTAGTTTTTCAAAAAAAAAATTGTTAACTAATAGAATAGTGGTTTTAGAGCACCAAAGCGCTTTCAAATGTTCAAATTTGTATAAATATATTGCCGAAATTCAAATTAGACAATTAGATAACAAATTGGCAGTTTTACAAATCCTAAGGTAGCAAATTGGCAATTAAGCCAAAAACCCTGACCACAAGTGAAACATTTAAACTTCACACTTGATCAATGCATCTTGTAAGAATTCATGGAATACCTTGGTCCCTACGTAAAATGTAAAAAGCATGCCAGCCAAAACGGGTAAGCCTGGACAAAGAATACCATTAGCTCCATTGGTTATATGAAATAAAGATTCTACGGATGTAACATTTCATTGGACCTAAAAGTAAACAAAAAAATAAAAATATATTCAGCATGCCTTCTCTTCTAAGGAATCGAGAAACCAACCAATTAATCCCTGAAGGCCCAATCACAAAACCAACAAGATTTGCAACCTGCATGAGTGGACGGTTTATTCAACACAAAAATAAAAATAAAAATAAAAATAAAAATAAAAATAAATAAATAAACAGATCTGGATGCAGATTGAAAAACAAAGAAGCAAGATCGTAATATTCAGTACATAGGACTGAAGTTGCCATATGACCAAAAAACAGGGACACTTAAAATCAGCTGTTCCTTGTTTGTAACGCTTGCTAATAGTTCTTCTGCTATAAAAATTCCTAGCATGTCAGACAAATGTAGGCACAGTTGACATTGAAAAGCTGTTTACGACCAATTAATTTATGAATCCAGCACCAATTTTTTCATTTAGCAGAAATGAAAGGTAAAGACACCTAGTCCTTAATACTACAATTATGGGTTGAAGACTTGAAGTAAAATCCAAAAAATGTTCAACCGTATTGTTATTTCTATCATCTTTATTCTTTAAGGTTTCAGGCTGTTTACCAAATAAGCTACAGGCTAATTGAATATATAAAAGACAAACCATGAGGCCGGTATTTGTGATAGCCCCACCAACCGCAATAATTTCACGAACAAAAAACTCCCCACGAGCAGTCTTGGCCTGAAATTTGATATATATGTAAAAACAACAAACTGTTAGCCACTTCAGACAAAATAGGACTGTTCAAAAAAAGGAGATAGAACAAGGATAATATACCAAGCTGATGCAGTGTAATGATAAAAACTAGTTGCCCCTTCATGGAGCAATGCAAAAATAAAAAATAAATGAAATTTAGTCAATAATTGCATTATATTTCAATACAGTTGAGTTAGAAGATGTTGGTCCAAACTATACATCATCAGTACAATATGATGTATTGGTACTGTTTGGGATTGTCATGTTACTCATGTAGATATGCTACCAGATTAAATACATCAAAACTTTGTTTTGAATTCATCTCAACAACCAATTTTTAAGATAATCTGTAAGACGTGGTTTTCTTTTTCCTTTTCAAGTTTTCACACAAAAGAGGAAAGAGAAAAGGGTGGTTCACTGGTATTGTGAACTGTGAATGGATGTACCATGATAACATTAAAATGGCTGTATTTTGGTAAACAATCAAATGGAATGAAAAACAAAACTAGAGTTTTAATTATGATTGATAACAAGTATTTAGACAATGGACTTTAATATTAGTGTACTAACCCCCTATAACATAATTTGAGAGCAGAGGTTGCAACAAGAGTTTATTCAAGACCCTTTGGTTAAGCCTAATAATTGAGGTCGAGCAAATATGTTAGAAATTAAAACTAAGGTACACCAGAGGTTTGATCCCGATCCCTTTTCTCTTGTCACAAGAAAAAGATATG
Organism: Geum urbanum; assembly: GCA_946800695.1. NCBI lineage: Eukaryota > Viridiplantae > Streptophyta > Magnoliopsida > Rosales > Rosaceae > Geum > Geum urbanum. The sequence goes on along the minus strand of OX327008.1, from coordinate 55,972,381 downwards.
CAACTACTACAAACAACAAATTTTGTTCATTTAAGGCATGAACCAAATGTGGCTACGGGATAGTTGTAGCAATTGAAATGATAATCTCCCTAATCACAGGAAGAAAGATATTACCTGAAATGAATTTGCTGCTGATTTGAATATCAGTTCTGGAATGAAGAATAAGCATGTCAGCCATGCCCATGAAAGAAGCTTCCTAATCCCAAAGACAGCAGGTAAATGTTGAGCAAGACACAAATTGCAATAGCAGAAACTAAGATGCAATAAAAATAAATAAATAAAAACAGAAAAAGAAAAAGAAACGAGGCTCTAGTAGTACCACTCTAGATCATGCTAAATTGCTACGAACGTGAATACAACCCAAACGTTGAGAAACTTTCTCTGAGTTCCCCCAAGTGGAATGTACAAATACCTAACATTGCAATAAACTTTTATAGATATATCTGACTTGGACACAAGATTACTAGGCAAATCCTTAGTTGAAACTCTCACCTCACAAGCCATTTGTTGTAGGACGCATGCCAGCTCTTCCAAAAACTTTCCAAGTTGTAGCAATTGTTTATACACTTCGGCATATTCTCAGGGACCTCGATGCCACATATCTACAGTGATCAGAATGACAAGAGTTTAACCAGTACACAACAACAATACGAAGCAGGATGCATTCTATGTACTTACTAGTATGTAAATAAGTATCATGGAACTCACAAAACGATACATACTTAGTATGTACATACTGTTAGTATAGCATCATTAGTTCTAGGATTAAACATATACTTACCCTCTTAATCAGCTGAATCAACACCTACCCGACCACCCAAAAGACCACCAGAAGAGCTACAACTTCACTCACAAGACCGACCCCATCCGAGCGCGCACGCCCGAATATGCGGAATCACAATACAGCAAGAGCACCCAATCCCACATCGAGGAGCACAGGAAACAGCAACCTCAAACACCTATATAGGAAGACATTTAATACAGGTAAGGGGATAATCAATCATCTCACTACTACATTTTTAACCATTGCCGGCGATAGTTTTTAATCATTGCCGGCGATTTTCCCCCAAAAATTGCCGGCAATGCTTTTTTTTTTTTACCATTGCCGGCGATTTTTCCGGCAAATCGCCGGCAATGATCCGCCGGTAATTAAAAAAAAATAAAAAATTTTAAGTCGCCGGCAATGTTTTTTTTTTTTTTAATTACCGGCGATTTGCCGGAAAAATCGCCGACAATGGTAAAAAAAAAAAAACCATTGCCGGCGACTTAAATTTAAGTCGCCGGCAATGTATTTTTTTTTTTTTTAATTACCGGCGGATCATTGCCGGCGATTTTTCCGGCAAATCAACGGCAATGGTAAAAAAAAAAAAAAAAAAACCATTGCCGGCGATTTTTGGGGGAAAAATCGCCGACAATGACTAAAAACTATTGCCGGCGGATCATTGCCGACAATGGTTAAAAATGTAGTAGTGTCTCATCAATAGCACTAAACACTTTAACTACTTTTATACCCGTTCATCCGACTACTATATCCAATACATCATCTAACTTAGACATCGGAGCGTTGAAGGCAGGCCGACCCTGTCTTGACCATCTGACTGTTCGTTTGTTGTTGTATTCTTCTAACAACCGCACGCGAACACCCGAGTCCGAACACCCGACCATCCGAACAACCCGAGCGTTCGGATCACCCGAAGAGAAGAAGAAGAGGCACACGATCGCCCGAACAGCCCGAGCGTTCGGACGAGAGAGGAGAAGCTCGTACTTGCTTCTGCTAGATTACGTCACGCGTAATCCGGTAGAAACAGTTGACGCCGTCTGTGGGAATCTTACAAATTGCAAACCTCGTATAAACACCACTGACCAAAAGCCCACATGAATACCCAGGAGACTAACGTCGGCGGCCTGGTCATCGAGGAGTTGGGAACAAGCAGCACCCCCGGAATGAGCGGTGAGGATCACACCGACCGCCTGCTCCAAGAACTGCGAGAGGCGTCGCTTGAGCGGGACCGCGAGCGTTCGATCCGGCAGCGGTTGGAGGAACGGCTGAACGCGCTCATCGATCAGCGACAGGTACAACATGAACGGAGCCCCATCCGACATGACATTAGCGCCAGGAACCTTCAGCGTGCATTCGAGGAGGCCGACACCCGGGCGACCCACACGCCCCCTCCCTCGAGAGAACCAGCGCACGGATCCGCAACCCCGACGGACAACGTGCTGATCCTCCGGAGGATGGAGGAACTAACGGAGGAAGTGTCGCGCCTGCAGAAGAACAAGCTCGCCGGGCAAGGTGGGACGTTCACCCCCTGAGTCAGTCCGTTCTCGACGCGCATACTGGAGAGAGGGAGAGACCTCAATGCGAAGACAGCCAAAATCACCCGATTCGACGGGAGTGGGGATCCCCGCACGCACATCGACGAGTTTCGATCCGCCACAGACGGAACCAGGTATTCGGACCAGACCTTGTATTTTCTATTCCAGGAAACGCTGACGGAAGAAGCGAGGAGCTGGTTCTACGAGATCCCACCAGGCTCCATCCATTCGTTCCTGGAATTGGCGGAGAGCTTCCAGCGGCGCTACAGGCTCCAGGGGAAGTACAACACCACGGGCATCCTCCTCAAGATCCGCCAGGAGGCAGACGAGAACTTGTCCAGCTATATCAACCGGTGGAGGGCGCTGGCGAGTACATGTAGGAATCTCGAAAAGCGGGTGGCCAAGATAGCCCTAATGGACAACATGCGGGCGACGCCGTTCGTAGAGAAATTAGTAAGGAAGGAGCATCTCGAATACGACAAGATCATGGACCTGATCGTACAAAAGGCGTTAGTGGAGACGCGAGTGTACGGGTCTGCCTCCGAGTCTAGCACCAACAGACCGGAGGATGCGGGCGCTCAACCACGACGGACCACGGCGACGGGAGAGAGCCAGGCGGAGGCTACAAGCGAGGCCGGGACGCACGCGGACAGAATTACCAGAGGCCATCCTCCCGTAACTACCAGGGCGCCCAGTACCACCAAGCAAGAGAGGCATCACCGCAGAGGGACCGTCTCCCGGAACCACCACGGTACCGGCCGACCGGGAAGGAGGTCTATACGATCAACCGGCGATTGAACGAGACTCTACTCCGTATGCATCGACGCTGGATCCGCCACCAAACAACATGTCGAAGGAAGGGATCCCGCTCGGCCGAATTCCGGAAGTCTGGTGCGAATACCACAACGCCCGCACTCACCGCACCAACGACTGCGTCATGTTGACGAAGGTCCTCAGGGACATGCAGGGGGAAGGACGGATCTCCCCTCCGGGGCATGGAGAGCCAATGCAGCTTTGGGACCAACATGTGGCGTTTGCCACCTTCAAGAGCATTTTAGTGAGCAATGTCCTACAACAATGGAGCCTCCTACTGAAGAACAGGTCAACGCCAATGGTGGATATCAAGGAGGCCAGCGTTACAACAACTACAATAATTTTGGCAACCGTGATCATCCTGGTTTCAAGTGGAGTAGCAATGAGGGGTGTCTTAACCCTCCAGCACCTCAACAACAACAATTCCAACGTGCTCCCTATCAACAAAGGCCACCAATGCCTCAAACGCCCATGCAACCACCACAAGCTCCTCCGGTCCAACAATTTACAAATCCGGACTATGACAAGATGCTTGCTCAACTGTCCAACTCCACACAAGCTCTAATCGATGGACAAAACCAAACAAAGGCCACGTTGAAGTCTCATGGACAGGATATCTCTGAATTGAAGAAGCAAATGGGTCAACTTGTGGATTTCATGGGACAATTTAGGGCTTCCGGACAACTTCCATCTCAACCTCAACCACCACCAAGGAATGTGAGTGCGATTACAACAAGAAGTGGAAGGATTTTGGAGAGTCCAATGTTGGAAGGATCTAAGCTGAAGGCAACACCATTAACTTATGATGTTGTGGAGGATGAAGATTTAGAAGAAGATCTGGCAACCAAAGATGCCAAGAACAAGAAGAAAGTGGCGCCACTTGTAAGGCCACAATCACCAACGCCACCTACCCCAACCAAAGGTATTAACTCTATCCCTTCAAGTTTAGTTAATACTAATGCTTCGTTTGCTCGTGCACCATTCCCACACAGATTATCAAAATCAAAGAAGGATGATCAATATGAGGAGATCCTGGACATCTTTCGGAAAGTGCAAGTAAACCTGCCCTTGATTGAGTGCATTAAGCAAGTGCTGATATATGCCAAGTTTTTGAAAGAGCTATGCACCCAGAGGAGGCAAACGAGAGCGAAGGAAGTCGTGAAGGTGAATGCAACAGTTTCGGCTGTGTTGCAGCGTCGGTTACCCCCAAAATTGAAGGACCCTGGGAACTTTTATGTTCCTTGTATTATTGGTGACACCAGATTTGAAGATGTCATGCTCGACTTGGGTGCATCAATCAATGTGATGCCTTACTATCTTTATGCATCCATGGAGCTTGGTGAGCTTAAGCAAGATAATGTCATCATACAGTTAGCCGACCGCTCTCATAAATATCCAAGGGGATATGTTGAAGATGTTCTTGTCCAAGTCAACAACTTGATCTTTCCTGCTGACTTTTACATTGTTGACATGGAGGAGAGTCCGTTGAACACCACACCATTATTGCTCGGACGACCTTTCATGAGGACTGCAAGAACAAAGATTGATGTGTTCGAGGGAACGTTTTCCATGGAGATTGATGGCGAAATGATTGAGTTCAACATTCTTGATGCCATGAAGGTTCCCACTACTTGTGTCAGTGCATGTTTTTCATATGATATAGTTGAAGTTTTGGCGCAGCAGCATCTCGACACACTTAGAGAAGATGAGCTCGACACTGTGATTCAAGGAGTTGGGTTGAACCGACTAGATAAAGAATCTCTCTTGGATGCTTTGATCGAGATTTTTGAGCCTAGGGTGACGGAGATGGCGTCACTCCTCAATGAGCAAGCCAACGTGATTTCTAAGGCAGCCCCGATTTCCTTGGTTTATGGTGAAAACAAGCTAGCTAGTTCCCTCCATTGTTCGAGCACCAGAATTAGAACTCAAGGTGTTACCGGATCATTTGAAGTATGCTTACTTGGGAGACAATGAGACTTTACCGGTTATCATCTCTTCATCTTTGGAGGAAGAACAAGAAGTGAAGTTAGTTCATATGCTTCAACAATACAAAACCGTCATCGATTGGACACTTGCGGACATCAAAGGTATCAATCCTGCAACTTGTGTTCATCGCATTTTACTTGCAGATGGAGCTAAACCTTCTTGTGAAGCTCAAAGAAGGCTTCATCCGCCTATGATGGAGGTTGTGAAAAAGGAAGTCATCAAACTCTTAGATTGTGGAGTTATCTATCCAATTTCGGATAGTCGTTGGGTTTCACCTGTGCAAATAGTTCCTAAAAAGTCTGGACTTACTGTTGTAAAGAATGCGGAGAATGAGTTAGTGCCTCAACGGACTATCACTGGACACAGAGTTTGCATTGACTATAGGAAGCTCAACGCCAGCACTCGAAAGGATCACTTTCCCTTGCCATTCATTGATCAGATGCTTGAGAGATTGGCTGGACATTCATACTATTGCTTCCTTGATGGATATTCGGGTTACAACCAGATTAGCATTGCTGAGGAGGATCAAGAGAAAACAACGTTCACATGCCCTTTTGGAACGTTTGCTTATCGTCGCATGCCATTTGGACTTTGTAACGCCCCAGGTACATTTCAACGATGCATGCTCTCTATCTTTTCCGATTACATTGAGAAAATAATCGAGGTTTTTATGGATGATTTTAGTGTATTTGGGAGGGACTTCGATGCATGTTTAGATCACTTAGAGTTAATCTTGCAAAGATGCGTTGAAACGAACTTGGTACTTAATTGGGAGAAGTGTCATTTTATGGTCACTCAAGTGATTGTCTTAGGTCACATTGTTTCGAAAAAGGGTATAGAAGTTGATAAATCTATGGTAGATCTTGTGCGGTACTTACCCTCTCCGACTTCGGTTAGAGAGATTCGTTCTTTTCTTGGACACGCAGGTTTCTACAGGAGGTTCATCAAAGACTTTTCCCACATCTCACGTCCCTTGTGCAAGCTGCTTCAGAAGGACATTCCCTTTGTTTTTGATGAAGAATGTGGCGTTGCATTTGAGAAGCTTAAGGAGTTGTTGACAAGTGCCCCTATACTTTATGCTCCGGATTGGTCTCAACCATTTGAACTTATGTGTGATGCATCGGATTATGCTGTTGGAGCTGTATTGGGACAACGGAGAGATAAGAAGTCATACGCCATTTATTATGTTTCTAAGACACTTGATGATGCTCAAGCCAACTACACAACAATCGAGAAGGAGATGTTGGCGGTGGTGTTTGCATTGGACAAGTTCCGATCCTATTTACTTCAAAGTAAGGTTTTAATTTACACTGATAATGCAGCTTTGAAATATTTGATGCAGAAGAAGGATGCAAAACCGAGGCTCATACGGTGGATACTACTTCTACAAGAGTTTGATGTGGAAATCAAGGACAAAAAGGGAGTAGAGAACGTGGTAGCCGATCACCTCTCTAGGATTGTTAAAGAGAAGTCCAACGTTGCAATTGAAGAGAATTTTCCGGATGAACAACTCTTCGGACTTCAGGTAAGTGCCTCTGAACTCCTTGGTATGCGGATATTGTAAACTATTTAGTTACCGGTGAGTTTCCATCATTTATGCACAAGGCTCAACGAGACAAACTTCGAAGTAATACTAGGACCTTTATTTGGGATGAACCTTACTTGTGGAAACAATGTGCTGATTTAGTGATTAGAAGGTGTGTTCCGGATGATGAGTTTGCATCTATTCTTGAGTTTTGTCACAATGGTGCATGTGGAGGTCACTTTGGTTCGAAAAAGACAGCCCTTAATGTGTTAGATTGTGGTTTCTTTTGGCCTAACCTGTTTCATGATTCTAACGACTTTTGTGCTAAGTGTGATAGGTGTCAAAGATCTGGTAATCTCGGACCTCGAGATCAGTTGCCACAAACTTACATACTAAATGTCGAAATTTTTGATGTTTGGGGCATTGATTTTATGGGACTTTTTCCTTCATCTAATGGTTTCACTTACATTTTACTCGCTGTTGATTATGTTTCGAAATGGGTGGAAGCAAAAGTCACCCGTACTAATGATTCGCGAGTTGTTGCAGATTTCCTCAAAACGAACATATTTTCAAGGTTTGGAATGCCGCGTGTTCTAATCAGCGATGAATGGAGTCACTTTTGCAACAAGACAGTTGAGGCATTGATGAGGAAATATGGGGTCAACCACAAAGTTTCTACACCTTATCATCCACAAACAAATGGCATGGTAGAGGTATCAAATCGAGAAATCAAGAAGATCTTGGAGCGAACTATCAAGCCCAACCACAGAGATTGGAGCCAGTGTTTGGATGATGCTTTGTGGGCGTATAGAACAGCATACAAGACCCCTATAGGCATGTCACCCTATCGACTTGTTTATGGGAAGTCTTGTCATCTTCCAGTGGAGCTAGAGCACAAAGCTTGGTGGGCGGTGAAGAAATTTAACATGGACAAGGATGAAGCTGGATTACATCGAAAAATGCAGTTGTGTGAGTTAGAGGAAATCCGGAATGATGCGTTTGACAATGCTTGGATCTACAAGGAGAAGACAAAGATGTTTCATGACAAGATGATCCGACGGAAGGAGTTTAAGATTGGTCAACAAGTTCTCTTATTTAACTCGCGTCTCAAGCTTTTTCCAGGCAAGTTACGCTCAAGATGGATCGGACCTTTCATTGTGATTGAAGTTTTCTCACATTGAGCTGTTTTGATCAAAAGTCCGATATCTGGTAATGAGTTCAAAGTCAATGGCCATCGGTTGAAGCCATACTATACAAATTTCAAGGAACTCATCGTTGAGGATGAGAAGCTTTATGAGCCACCAACTTCAAACACATGAAGGATGCATCACGTCTAGGCTGGAAGACGTTAAAAAACAAGCGCTTGTTGGGAGGCAACCCAATGGAGGAGTCTACAACAGATTTGCATTCTCTTCCCCTATCTCTTTTACATTTTCGTTGCTTTTAATCTCTTAGATAGATTTTCGTGAGTCCTTCCTCTTATGCTTGAATTTTATGCTTTACTTTAGTACATTGAGGACAATGTAGAGTTTAAGTGTGGGGGAGGGGTTTACAACTTATTTGAGTAATAAATTGTAAAAACGGGCGGACAAGGGAACCTTCCAGTGGATGATGCCCTAAAAAAATTGTTGTGAGTCTTTTTGTTTGACTTAGTGTTTTAAAGAGTCTTTATGATGCCATTAGTTAGTCTACGATGAAATTGGACCGAAAAGAAAACAAAATTGGCGTTGCATATCATTAAGGATGAATTCATGTGCTAATTGAGATATCTTTTGAGTTTTATGACATGTAGTAGATATGGTTTGATAAAACTTGGTACAGAAATTGCATATGAGAATAAGTTTTGAATCATATGAGCCTTAAGTGAGATTTTGAGCCTTAAACACTTCTTTCGAGTGAAATTTCGTGCATATTAGATATAGGTCTCAAAATCATGCATATACTCACTTGCCATAGATCTTAATGAACTAGAGAATACTAAAACTTACTCATGTCAATTTGCAAAGCTTATAGTTGATACATACTCTGATTTTGGATGTGATTAAAGGCACTTAGGATATCCACCACTTTGCCAAATTGCCATGTGTCCCATTTGTGCGCACGAGTTGCGACACCCCTAGATAACCCATTTGAGCCCACATTATGCCTTTATTTCATTACCATACATATCTAAACACTTTAACCTAGTGTAGAATATCCGTACCCTTGTTCAAAAGACTTGGTGGGGATTTTTGAAGCTAGAATCATGGAGATGGTGTGAACATCATGAGGAGATGTGTGTATGGGGATAGACTTGTCCAAATACCTTGAAAAAAGTTTGCAATTGCCGGAAATAGAAAAAAGAAAAGAAAAAAAGAAGATCTCCAGCAATGTGATTTAGATGTTAAATTTTGGATTAATGTCCCCCATACTTGTGGATTTGGAGTTTGTATTGAATTGAATGCCCAAAAGTGAAGAAATGTGGCTTTTGTCCTGTTTACAAAAGCTCAAGGGAAGTTTAGAATGAAATTAGGGTCCAACAAGATGAAATCTGGCCCGTGTACTTAAACTTTATACATGGTGACGTTTTGAGAGGATGACGAATGAATTTGATGATGCTTTGGTGCTTTGACTAAGTCTTTTGAATGACCTTAACCACCACATATCCATATTTTTTAATGCCTTAGCCTAAGCCCCATTACAACCCTTAAAAGTCATTTTTGATCCTTAAGATGAGTAGCTTTCAATCTGTGGAGTAAGCTGCATGAGTAAGCATATGGTTTTGGTTCATTTGTGCAAGTAATTCATTATATTCATGAGGTTTTCGATTCAATTCATATACACTTTGAGTGAACCCTTTTCATGAGTGAAAATATGATGAGTGCAACCATGTGAGTTGATTTGAACTTTATTCGAAACATGCACAGCTTTAACATCACCATTGTTTTCTCCACGTCTTACTTGTTCATGACATGATCATATCTTGAATTCATTGAACATTTATGTGAAAACATTATGATTCCATCGCCATAGACTTGAAGAATTTTCTGAGACAAATTTGACTAAAGGCTTAGTAATGTTTGTATTATTTAAAAATCCTTAGAATCTTCCCAATAAGGAGATTATCTCCAACATTGTTTTTTTTTTGTGTGTTGTCTTATTTTTAGTCTTTCTTTTATTTAGTTTTTGCTAGGGACTAGCAAAGTCTAAGTGTGGGGGAATTTGATCTACGCATTTTATGCTTGATTCTTAACGTCTTTCTCTTTATATTTAGCTTTGTTTTGACCTTAGTGAATATGTTTCTAATTTACTTTATGTTTTTAGGTTGAAAATAAAGGAGGAACAATAAAGAATGCAAAATGGAGCAAAAGCGCAGAAAAATAAAGAATTGAAATCCTAGTCCACCTAGAAGAAGGATTTGTCACGGGTTTGCTTATGTATTAAAAATGTCGACCCTATTCCTAAATGGGAGCCCAAATTACTCAAGAATGGACCAAGATTAATGAAGATGGGTCAAAGACCAAAAACATGTCCAAAGAAGCCCAAAGAAAGAAGATGGATTAAAATGAATTATCAAAAATCGGCCTTTGTACATCAGCCCACTTCAAAAGGCCACTGTGAACAGATACGAATGAATCTAGACGCGATTAGCATATGGTTAGAAAGATATAGAAGTCTAGTTTCCAACGCAACTGGAATTACACAATTTGGATTCCTAGAACGAGTGATATTTCTGTTTTCGTGAAGAAAGGTCAGGTTACCCGGGTGGACTAGTTAGAGTCCTAGAAGGAGTCGAACTAAGCTTTCCTTCTCCTATATAAAGGGGAGCTCGGCCTCAAAGCAGGGGATCACTCATTTTAGAAGCCAAAACTCTGCTTAAATACTTTTCATTTCCTCCCAAAGCCGAAATCATCCAAGAAGCCACCCTCCATCCACAAAACAACATCCTCACGTCCAAAAATCTCTCTAAGGAATACCAAGAAGCTGTCCACTCCAAAGCTCATCAACTACCTTCCTCCACCGAAGTATTCAAGGCAATCCTTAGTGCTTCTCTCCATCCTTTAAAGGCACGATTACATCAAGTAGACTAGGGCAATCCCGACATCAAAAAGTGTAACCATGACTTCTACTCTTCACTTCTCGTGTTATTTCTTGGTTTGTATGGATAGGACCAAGCGATTCCGGGCATGTCTTTGTATGACCACGCGAACACCTCCTGCTTCTTCTTCAGTAGCGCGGCCAGCCGCTCGGCTGTCGCGGGCGCCAGCGATGCGCCAATCTGGACTGTCCTCTCCGAATGCTCGGAGGATAGCTGAATCGTCCTCAGCTCTTGGCGCTCGGGGACGGGGGACACCGCCATCAGCCCGTCACGCGGGTCATCCGGTACCTCTGTCTCCAGCGCCAACCCTCCCACAGCTAGGACCTCTTGTCTGTTCCGGGGCTTCGTTGTTTCGTCGTAGTTGTACCCTCGGACGTGCCCGACCCCACGCTCCGTTGGGAACCGTCCCAGCAGCATGTGCCCTGCAATGATCAATTTCAGCTTGCTGATCCCTGGCCTCCCAAGTATGGCGTTGTATGGGGAAGGCGTATCCATGATGATGAAGTCTGTCTGGACCTCGCTGCTCGGGGAATCGGGGGCGCTAATCCCAATCCGAATATTGTCGCTCTCGATCGGGTAGGTCGTTTCGCCCGTGAAGCTGGCGACGCACTCATGATTCTGCGTCATTTTGTGTGAGGGCCTACCCAGCGCCGTGTACGCATCCAGGTAGATCACGTTCACGGAAGCTCCGTTGTCCACCAGCACCCTCTTCACGAGGAATCGGTCTATGATCGCGTCGATCACAAACGGCAGGGTGCTGTCCTTCGGGCCTCCCTCTTCGTCCTCCGCTGTGAAGCTGATGGTTGACGGCTCCTTCCTTCCCGCTTTGCTCGTCATTCCTTCCCCGATCGTCAGCACATCCCTGCTCGAGCGATCGGGCGTCGAGGTCCCTTCCTTGCGCTTCCCCCTGATATCGTGCTGATAGTCCCCAGGGTCTCGATGTTCGCCTCCCTCGGTCGTTCCTCAGCCCTAGGCGGGGTGATCCGTCCGTCCCCCTGCATGTCCCTGAGGACCTTCGTCAACATGACGCAGTCGTTGGTGCGGTGAGTGCTGGCGTGGTGGTACTCGCACCAAACGTCCGGAGTCCGGCCGAGCGGCCCTCTCCTTCGACATGTTGTTTGGTGGTAGGATCCGGCGTCGATGCTGGCGGAGCAGATTCTCGTTCGACTGTCGATTGATCGCACAAACCTCCTGTCTGGCTGGCCGATACCGTGGCGGCTCCGGGAGGCGGGCCCTCTGTGGTGCTGATCCCCCCGCCTGGTGGTATCGGGTGCCCTGATGGTTGCGGGAGGACGGCCTCTGATGGTTCTGTCCGTGTGCGTCCCGTCGTCCGTGGACTGTCGCGGCTGGGCACCCACATCCTCCGGCCTGTTGGTGCTAGACTCGGAGGCGGACCCGTACACTCACGTCTCCACCAACGCCTTTTGTACGATCAGGTCCATGATCTCGTCGTAGTCGAGATGCTCCTTCCTCACCAGCTTCTCTACGAACGGCGTCGCCCGCATGTTGTCCATCAGGGCTATCTTGGCCACCCGTTTGTCAAGATCCCTGCATGTGCTCGCCAGCGCCCTCCATCGGTTGATATAGCTGGACAAGCTCTCATCCGTCCTCTGGCGGATCTTGAGGAGGATGCCCGTGGTGTTGTACTTCCCGTGGAGCCTGTAGCATCGCTGGAAGCTCTCCGCCAATTCCAGGAACGAATAGATGGAGCCTGGCGGAATCTCGTAGAACCAGCTCCTTGCCTCTTCCGTCAGCGTCTCCTAGAACAGAAAACACAAGGTCGGGTCCGAATACCTGGTTCCGTCCGTGGCGGACCGAAACTCGTCGATGTGCGTACGGGGATCCCCACTCCCGTCGAATCGGGTGATCTTGGCTGTCTTTGCGTTGAAGTCCCTCCCTCTCTCCAGTATGTGCGTCGAGAATGGGCTGACCCAGGGGGTGAACGTCCCACCTTGCCCGGCGAGCTTGTCCTTCCGCAGGCGCCACACTTCCTCCGTTAGCTCTTCCATCCTCCGCAGGATCAGCATGTTGTCCGCTGAGGCTGTGGATCCATGCACCGGTTCTCTCAAGGGCGGGGGCGTGCGGGTCGCCCAGGTGTCGGCCTCCTCGAATGCATGCTGAAGGTTCCCGGTGTCAATGTCGTGCCGGATGGGGCTCCATTCATGTTGCGCCTGCTGCTGGTCGACGAGTGCGTCCAGCCGCTCCTCCAACCGTTGTCGGATCGATCGCTCGTGGTTCCGCTCGAACGACGCCTCTCGCAGTTCTTGGAGCAGGCGGTCGGTGCGATCCTCACCGCTCATTCCAGGGCTGCTGCTTGTCCCTAGCTCGATCGTCTGTCGCTCCCGTGTGCTTGAGGGTATTTTCTCGATGATCATGTCGCCGGCGTTAGTCTCTTGAGTATTCATGTGGGCTTTTGGTCAGTGTTGTTTATACGAGGTTTGCAATTTCTAAGCTTCCCACAGACGGCGTCAACTGTTTCTACCGGATTACGCGGGACGTAATCTAGCAGAAGTAAGTACGAGCTTCTCTTCTCTCTCTCGTCCGAACGCTCGGGCTGTTCGGGCGATCGGGTGCCTCTTCTCCTTCTCTTCGGGTGATCCGAACGCTCGGGCTATTCGGATGGTCGGGCGTGCAGGCTCGGGTGCGGCTGTTAGAAGAATACAACAACAAACGGACAGTCAGATGGTTGAGACAGGGTCGGCCTGCTTTCAACGCTCTGATGCCTAAGTTAGATGATGTATTGGATATAACAGTCGAGCGAACGGGTATGAAAGTGGTTGAAGTGTTTAATGCTAGAATTCAAGTCGAATGAATGAAGTTCCCTTACCTGTATTAAATGTCTTACCTATATAGGTGGTTGGGATTGTGGTTAGCTTGTGATCTTCGATGTGAGATATGGTGCTCTTGCTGTTATGTGATCCGCATATTCGGGCGTGCGCCCGCCGGGCGCGTGCGCGCTCGGATGGGGTCGGTCTTGTGATCGAAGTTGTAGCTCTCCTGGTGGCCTTTTGGGCTATCGGGTAGGTGTTGATCCAGCTGATTAAGAGGGTAAGTACATGTTTAATCCTAGAACTAATGATGTTATACTAACAAAATATATGTTACATGCAAATTTGCTTCTTTATTTCTACTGCTTTGTAGGCTTTCCAACCACCTAATTTTCATTCTTTGATGTTGTGTGAAGTTAGGGTCAGCCAAATTCACTTCTATAACACTAAAACAAGTATACTTAAACCAACTATTTATGGTTATCACACTATCATCTTCAACCAGCCACTTGGTTTGGTACTTTTTGATAGCTATGGATAAATCTTTCCACGAGATATATCTTTCACCCTCGAAAATTTATTTATGCAAGTGGCCAAAGTATTCAAAGGAACTATTTAAGCAGGAAAATGCATCTCCTCGAAAAAAATTTATCCAATAAGTATCTACCATAACTATTGGATGCTCTGGAAGGTCCAGAGAGTAACATCAGTTCTAATGAGACATGGTGACAAAGCCAGTAGTCGTGAGAAAGTATCCGACGATATACATTATAGAGAAACAAGTTGGAAAAGATTACTTAAGCATATACCTCAAGGTCGAAACGAGAATCTTGATGTGCCTAATGGTAATCATAGCCAAAGCTTATCATGCGCAAAACAACTGTCACAAACACGTAGAAGAACAATGTAAGGATAAAAGTTTATATACTAACATACAAAAGAACAAACATGTGCAATTGTGCCAGTAAGACAATTCTCTTTTCTCTGAAGTTTCATTCTCTTCTATAATCTGCTTGGTTTCTCATGCTTAATTTCACTTAATTTCATAATATTAATGTCTATTTTAAACATAAGATAAGAAGTCCGGTGAAAAAACTAAGAAATAAAATCAGGGGAAGGAGCATATCATCTAAGGAACTAACTTTATGCCTACGGACCTAGAAAATTACTGCTTTTTAAAGAAATTATCCAATCCACTTCACAGTGCATGAAAATATGATCAACACTTTCTCCATTAGCATAGCAAAAATTGCACCCATGATGGAAGAAACCAGCTATCCCATAATCCTAACTTTAGTGGGGACTTTAGCGTTTCAGATGACCTTATCACACAAGAAACTACAGAAAGATTTGCAAGAAATAATCCTTGAGAGCTCAAGCTTTCACTTCCTTTCACCTGACTTGGACTCCACTAATCTGACATTTTCTAACTCAAGAATCAGTAAATTCTAGAATAAAAACTTAACACTAGCATTGCACATCTATTGGTTAACGCAAGATAACTGGAATAAAAAATATAAAAAAACTGCGTAAAGCAAGATACCAAAGTTAAAGCAAATGTGCCATCTAAACGTGACCCGGTAGTTGTCCAAATATGCCCAGCGCTCCCTATAAAAAAATCAATAAACAAGAACCAGTGAGCAGGCATGAAAATTCATTCAAGTGCACAGAGAAGAAATTATTAAAAATAATAATAGGTACCTTTACTAACAATACTCACCCAAAAGAACCGAATGAGTATCCTTCATATAAACGATTGCATAGAAGAAAGAATATGTTGAAACTCCATAATAGAACAGAGAAGTAGTTTGTTCGAGCAAATATCTCCAGCAAAAAGGCATAAATTGAGCAAGCAAACCAAAAAAAAAAGTAGCATTTAGCAAGCCAATGATTGATTCAAAATAATCAGAAAAAGCATATCATTACCTTAACGAATAGAAAATTGAGCGAAGCAATTGAGAGGATAAATATGATGCTGGAAAGATACAGAAAGTCAGAAACAATTTTGAACTAGAGAGCGAAATGTATGTATGTACGTAATTAGTAAAAACATACCAGGCTCCATGGAGATAAGAGAGGTATGGTAGGGAAATGAGAAGCCAAACAATGGACATCCCTGTGGCTTTGAGATGAAATGATGACCTCAAGGATTGAGTGATTGATGTGAATATTGCGAAAACTACGGTAAGAATAGGTAGATTTGAACGGAAGTTTCTCCATTGAGCATCGGAGACATCGTTGAGAGTAAGAGCGAACCATCCAGGACGCAAACCAAACAGTTTACCATAGTGATCTGTGAGTGTCGTCAGAAATCAAACAGAGAAAGAATTGACAACAACAAACAAATTAAGAAAGATGAAGATGGAAGAGGAAGAGGAAGGTACAGACCGCGAGATAAGAGAAGGGATCGATAGATGAGCAAGGTGTAGAAGACAGCGGCGTAGACTACCAGAAATGGGACCTCTCTTCTCTTCAGATAATCCATATTTTCTCCTGGACTCTCAGTTCTCAATTGAATTTGATGACTCCTCCACTCTACTACAGTATCAGTATCAGTTGGATCAGCGTCACTTAGTATTGTGCAAAGACAAGAGTGAAGCAGTAGCACTGTGCAGAGGGATCAACGATTGCGCCGCTGCCAACTCCACAGGAAGCCTAACAAATTGCAACACAATGTTCATGGACCACAAAAAGTTAATACAAGACTTGTTTAGAACCAAATTTAGCTTTAAAACCGTACTGGACTATTCAAAACCAGTCTAACTAAATCTCAAGCTTATAATCAACTTCATAAGCTTAGCTTAACACATAGATTGCATCCATTGTTACAGTAATCAATTCTCACCTAGCAAAAACGAACCTAGACATTTAAATTCACTCTTCAACAATTCTAGGTAGCCAAATAAAAGTAAAAGCAATCTTATACGAAAACTACACATGAATCAAGACAATTTCCAATCTTACAAAACCCAACGAAAACCCCCCACCATTTTAAGATTCAAAGCCCCAAAATGCGTGAAGGAGAATCAAAACCCAGTTGGGCATATTGAACCAGGACTAAGAATTCGATGAAATTGAGCAACACCCAGAAAACATAATCAATCGCAGATTAGTATTCAGCATTGAAACAACCATTACAGACATACCTGAGAGCTCTCTGAGGTCTTCCTCTTCTTCTTGTGTGAATTTGAGAAAGTGAAAAGAAGAGAGAGAGTGACGAAGAAGTCGTCTGTGACGAAGAAGTCGTCTATGACGAAGGGTGGCTGTTAGAGACATGGTTGTGACAAGTGATGACCTGAGATCAAGAGATTACAAATTCAGTTATCTTCTGAATTTGAGACGAAGGACTTTAGGAACTTGAAGTATTTCTTGGGTATTGAGGTAGCTCGAAAAAATGGTTGCATTATGTTGAGTCAAAGAAAATATGTTCTAACTCTATTGGCAGAAACCAGTATGCTTGACTGTAAACCGGTTGATATACCCATTGAGAAAAATCATCAGCTTGCAGAATATCCTTATCAAATTCATACAGACAAATCCCAATACCAGAAGTTAGTTTAAAGATTAATTTACTTATCACACACTAGACCTGATCTTGCTTATGTTGTTAGTGTGGTGAGTCAATATATGCATAATCCTAGTGAGAATCATATGAATGCTGTGATAAGGATCTTGAGGTACTTGAAGTCTGCTCCTGGTAAAGGGCTTATGTTTTGTAAGCATGGAGATTTAGAAATTAGTGGGTACATTGATGCAGACTGGGCAGGTAATATCACTGACAGGCGTTCTACTTCTGGCTACTTTACATTTATTGGTGGGAATCTAGTTACTTGGAGGAGCAAGAATCAGAATGTGGTGGCTCGTTCTAGTGTAGAAGATGAGTATAGAGGCATGGCTCAAGGTGTTTGTGAACTATTATAGTTGAAGTATTTGCTGTTAGTGTGGCTAGTCAATATATGCACGATCCTAGGTACTTGAAGTCTACTCCTAGTAAAGGGCTTATGTTTCGTAAGCATGGAGATTTAGAAACTAATGGGTACACTGATGCAGATTGGGCAGGTAATATCACTGACAGACGTTCTACTTTTGGCTACTTTACATTTATTGGTGGGAATCTAGTTGCTTAAGAAGCAAGAAGTAGAATGTGGTGGCTCGTTCTAGTGTAGAAGATGAGTATAAAGGCATGGCTCAAGGTGTTTGTGAGCTATTATAGTTAAAGTATTTTCTATTAGTGTGGTGAGTCAATATATGCACAATCCTAGTGATGATCATATGAATGTTGTGATAAAGATCTTGAGGTACTTAAAGTCTACTCCTGGTAAAGGGCTTATGTTTCGTAAGCTTGGAGATTTAGAAACTAGTGGGTACACTGATGCAGACTGGGCAGGTAATATCACTGACAAACGTTCTACTTCTAGCTACTCTACATTTATTAGTGCGAATCTAGTTATGTGGAGGAGCAAGAAGCAAAATGTGGTTGCTCGTTCTAGTGCAGAAGCTGAGTATAGAGGCATGACTTAAAGTGTTTGTGAGCTATTATGGTTGAAGTATTTGGTTAGTGATTTGGGTTTAAAGCAGAAGCGGTCAATGCCTCTTTATTGTGATAACATTGCTACAGTAGAGATTGCGCATAATCCTATTCCGAATGATCAGATGAAACATGTGGAAATTGATAGACACTTCATCAAAGAGAAGCTAGATGCTCGTATTATCACATTCTCATTTGTTCATTCCGAGGAGCAATCAGCTGACATCCTTACTACAGCTGAAAAAACTTAGTAGATTTGTTTACCAAGTCTTTGCCTACGTCCAATACTGAGAACCATGTAAAGAGTATTAGCATGCGCCGATTATTCGAGATACCATATTATGACACCAAGGGAGGTGTCGACTTCAAGGGGAGCTTGAGATCAAGTGACACCATGTTTTGTTCAAAGTGAAGAACGTGTTGCTGAAATATTTTCATTCGTTCAAGTTTTTTACTTTTTTCCTACAAGTAGATTTTGATTTTTTTTGCAAGATTTTTAATGAGGCGACCAAAAAAATGTCAGAAGAGCATATATTATCCAGACTACATACAGTGGGGTTCGAACATTACAAGGAGTGTTGCAATATGTCAGGATATCGTGTCATTCATTACTGTAGATTTAGATAAATATCTAATCATATTATGTCATAGAGATATTCTATTAATGTTATGCCCATTGGTAATGATGATGTCGGGTACCTCTCAGATCCACATAAAATACGTTTCTAAATTGGTGATGTCTTCATTATGAAAAACATAGCAATATCTTGGAAGACTACTAAATAGTCTCTTGTTGCTACGTCATCTAATCATGTTGAGATTATTGCATTACACTGAACAATAGGCAAATGTGTCTGGCTTCGTAGTATCATATCTCATGTTAGATCGACTTGTGGTTTGAAATCCACAACCGATGAACCTACTATTTTGTTCGAAGACAATGTTTCTTGTAATAAATAAATAAATGAGCTAAGATGCACAAAAGATGACAACACCAAGCATACTTCTTTTACAATCAACAACGATAAACTTTGCTCAACATTGCTATTACCCAAGTGAGTTTCTCACTTAGCAGATTTGTTGAACGGTGTTTGTGATAGTGGTGTAATCAGTTGTAATCAGATGACGACTAGATTCCATTCCCCTATTCCAATTCCAGATCACCTCCATTTGACTCAGCCGGCCTAGTGATCTGGAGGAGGACGATGATGAAACACTCGGACTCCTTCTTCTTGTTTCTCTCCTTCTCCCTCTCCTTCTAAGTGGAGTCAGAGGAAACCAAATTGAAGTCGTTGTTGTTGACTCTGGCGATGATGATACTACTACTACTATAGGCGGCCCCGTGCTGATGTTATATGGATAGTGAGCAAGAGCCATTCTTCCGCGTCTCCCTGCTGGAATTTATTTATCCAATAAATAAATAATTAATAATTCATTCATTCAAGAAAGTCTTCCTGCCTGGAGGCAGCTAGCTATACACTGTCTCCATCTACCGATGAGATTAGATACAGATGGAATGCGACACCTCACCTCTCATGTCATGCATGTGGCCGGCGGCTCCTGCAGTCATGAAAGCCCCGCCCAAAAACACAAAACTAGACTTTCATTTAACCTTCATGGAATTTGTAGTGTCTAGCTAAAGCCGGTGATCGCAAGCGTTCGTTTGACTCTGCTATGAGACTACGACCACTCCTAAATCCTAACCAGATTAATCAAACTTTGGACTTTTGATTCCTCAAAAAGAAAAAGACAAAAGAAAAAGTATAAACTGCTCTTTGGTGTGTGGTGAAGTACTGTCGTTCATCCCAGACAAAGTGAAACAGAACAATTTTGAGCCAACATATTCTCCTTGTCAGAACCAAAGTTGGAACTTATATATAGAGGAAATTCGAAACTTCAGGTCAAATGGACATAGAACTCCCAAGTTATATGAATTGCCCACTCCGATATTTTGAGAGCCCCCTACTCATTGCTCAATTTAGTGTTGCAATTTTTTCCACTTCATGCGGCACAAGAAGACCTCAAGTGTTGCAATTTTTTCCACTTCATGCGGCACAAGAAGACCTCAGCCAAAATCTAAATAATTTCTCTGGTCTGACAATCAACCCAATTCACTAGAATCTGAGTTTCCATTGAACTGCACATGGCCAATATGAGGCAGATGTCTCAGGAGTACGATAATGACCAAAGATTATGTTTCTTCTGATACTTTAAACTTTACAAGCATGCATGGCTTCCTTTAATTTGCATACCTCGTCTAACATGTCAGCACGACTATAAAGTTCAATCATGCAAGCATAATGTTCTAAAATAGGCGTGATACCATAGCGTTTGCTCATGTATTCGAAATATTTGCAACCATCCTCCAGATTATTTGTTTGCAGGCAAGCAGATAAAACACCTACAAAAGTGATTGCATCTAGCAGTACATTCGCCTCTTCCATTTCTGCACAAACGGCATGGGCCTCCTCTCCAAACCCACGCACACCCAAGCTAGTGATCATTGAATTCCAAGTGGCCAAGCTCTTGATTTGCATCACATCAAATACTCTCTTTGCCTCCTCTAAACTACCACACTTGCTGTAAGTGTCGATGAGTGCTGTGCCAAGAAAAACATCAAGTTTAAACCCGTTTTGAAGAGCAAAGTCATGAATCCATCTAGTCAACTTGAGGCTTCCCAATTGTGTACAAGCTTTCAGCAAGCTTACCAGTGTGAACTCATTTGGCCTCACATTATCGAGCTGCATTCTCCAAAACAGTTCAAAGGCCATTTCAGGTTGTTGATTTTTAACATATCCATTGATCATTACGGTCCAAGAAACAACATTTTTAGCCGGCATCCACTCAAACACCCCTCGGGCAGCATGTAATTCGCGGCAAGCAATCAGCCCTGAAATCATGGTTGTCCATGAAACCACATTGCGAACACGCATTTTCCCAAACACCCTGCAACCACAATCTATATCTCCAAACTTGAAGTAGAAGTCCATCAACGTATTTTGTAAGAATAGGTCTCTTGAGAAATTGTTTTTGATAGCTAGCCCCTGAGCCACGTTTCCTAGTTCCAATGCAGAAGAAGCAATGCAAGCTTTGATAACAAATGGATAGGTGAAATTATCAGGTGGACATCCTTGGCTAATCATACGGCTATACAGAAGGAGCGCTTGTCGTGAGTATCCATTGATGGTATAAGACATAATCATTAGATTCCAAGTAAAGGTAAGGGGACCCTGGATTTGATGGAATACAAGGGTGGCATAGTCCATTTTCCCATGCGAAGAGCAAAGGTGAATGATTTTCCTAGTAATTAATTGGTCCCGAGAAAGATTATTGCGGATGATCTTAGCATGAATCTGCTTGAGATGATCGAAAGTGGTGCAGTTTCTTAAGAGGACGAGAGCTTCTTGTGAACCAAATTTGGATAGACGTCTAGAGCAGCTGATAAATGGGCTAGTTTTGGGGGGTAGTACCTCAGGAGTAGACGAAAGGCATGCAATCATTATAACAAAATTCTTCTGCACACAACCAAACCAAGTGATGAACCGACAAATTGTTAGACCACTAGCAACTATACAACCTAGGCTAAGTTAAAGAATTTCCCATGAACTATGAAATGAAGGAATCAGTGAACAATCGAGCATGTTCTAGATCCTAGCTAGTTCTCCCTCCCATATCCTAATCGATGAGCATGTTCTAAAAGGATTCATCTTAGAACTCACCGTGATGTATTACGCTAAAATTAACAGATCGATCGATCGATGAAGAGAGAAAGAGGAATCGATGTTACCTGCTCCTCCTGACCTCCTCCGTCCCTGGCGTTCTTACGAAACAACTCCAAATAGCTAGGTGCTTCCAAGCTTCGTGGCTTTCTTTTGTTTTTGGCCATTTTAAATGAAGTAAACGACATGTAGTTGATAGGGCAAAGAGAGAGTAACGACAGAAATGGAGAGGAAAAGGATAAAGTTGGGTTGAAGCTGAGGCTGAGACAGCGGCAGCGCAAAGGGAAGGGAAGGGAAGGGAGCATAATGGGGGCGAGTAGATGCAGCGATCCGAATCAGCAGGGTGATGGTGGTTCCGATGAACAGCAGAAACGATCGGAGATCTACACGTACGAGGCACCTTGGCACATCTACGCCATGAACTGGAGTGTCCGCCGGGACAAGAAGTACAGGCTAGCCATCGCCAGCCTGCTGGAGCAGTACCCCAACCGGGTCGAGATCGTCCAGCTCGACGACTCCAACGGTGAGATCCGATCCGACCCGAATCTCTCCTTCGAGCACCCGTACCCGCCCACCAAGACCATCTTCATTCCGGACAAGGAGTGCCAGAAGCCAGACCTGCTGGCCACATCCAGTGACTTCCTCCGCGTCTGGAGCATCTCCGATGATTCCTCTTCAGTGGAGCTCAAGTCGGTGCTCAACGGGAACAAGAACTCCGAGTTCTGCGGGCCGCTGACCTCGTTTGATTGGAACGAGGCGGAGCCCAGGCGCATCGGCACGTCCTCGATCGACACGACCTGCACGATCTGGGACATCGAGAGAGAGGCCGTGGACACTCAGCTGATCGCGCACGACAAGGAGGTCTACGACATCGCCTGGGGCGGCGTGGGCGTCTTCGCCTCCGTCTCCGCCGACGGCTCCGTCAGAGTGTTTGACCTGCGGGACAAGGAGCACTCGACCATCATCTACGAGAGCTCTGAACCCGACACGCCACTTGTACGGCTGGGATGGAATAAGCAGGACCCGAGGTACATGGCCACCATCATCATGGACAGCGCCAAAGTCGTCGTACTCGACATCCGCTTCCCTACACTCCCCGTCGTCGAGTTGCAGAGACACCAGGCCAGCGTCAATGCAGTTGCTTGGGCCCCACACAGCTCCTGCCACATCTGCACTGCCGGCGATGACTCTCAGGCACTCATCTGGGACCTCTCCTCCATGGGCCAGCCCGTCGAGGGCGGCCTCGATCCCATTCTCGCCTACACTGCCGGGGCCGAGATTGAGCAGCTCCAGTGGTCGTCCTCTCAGCCCGATTGGGTAGCAATTGCATTCTCTTCCAAGCTTCAGATACTTAGGGTATGAGAAACTATGAATGAATGAGTGAATGAATAACCAGCCCCACTCCTAGACAGTAGACACGGCTAGCTCTTTGATCATTTCATTCATACTGTAATTTGCTCTGCATTTGTGCAAAATGAGTCTTATTGTATGTGCAGTGGCTGCAATCTGCTTCGTAGCCGCCTGCATGCCTATCAGAGAAAGTACATTACAGTAGTAGCTAGCTTGCTAACTTCAGTACTCGATCTCAATGCATGTGTATGTTTCTTGTTCCCATTGCATATGTGATGTGTATTTGTCGCGAAACTATATTCTTAGTTTGATTACTTGACGGTCTTGCCGTGAGTTACCTTTTAGGTAAGAGGTAATAGGAGCTGTGGTCTCGTTTACATTGCAATGATTGCATGTACAAATGTAAAGGTTCATTTGAGCTCTCACATATCTCTGACTTGTAATGTAGGTTGCTTATTTGAAATAACAATGGACTATGACTGCAACTCTTGTAGCTTAAGGAGAACAACTGACATGAAGCTCTGTTTCCGTTTTTCTTTTGGTCAGATTGCCAAAGCTTTGTCAATTGTCATGTTTGTTTCTTGTCATACTGGTCTTGGTATAACCCCCCAGTATTGTACCTCTTGAATTTTGGTAACCACTGCACCAAAAATAGTGGTAGAAAATATGAGATATTACAACTATAAGTTAGTGACTTCCATAGTTCTATGACTTCCATCTACCAGAATAAGAAAAAAGGAGAAAACTAATAAAATGGTAGGTTGGTCGACTAAGATAATCGGGCTGATCGAGGCCCAAATATCTAAACGTCCTAGTCGAATTCAAAATGAGAAATGAATAGAGAAGGGCGATATGATGGAAAATGGAAGAAAAGCTAGGTAGCATAGGAGTGGAAAGGAGAGAGGACACAAACAAATGTTGGAAGTTGAAACCTCAGCCATTCGTTGAATGATAGGCTATCCATAATCTCATCCTCTCTACGTTTATTTCAGTCACTCCCACTCTTGCTCTGCTGTACTAGCTGACCAATATATAACCAGCTCCAGAATTTTCTGACTGTCTTGCTACCACTGCTTCCATTTCTTGAGCTCCATATCCTCCCAGCATGGCTTCGGCTATTCTGTCTGTGGCCAAACCATCTCTTCAGGTTTATATACTCTCTGATCTTATATATATTATCGCAATGCCTTGATGTTATAGTCGATCAGTTTGTTATGTGCTAGTTTTCTCAGTCCTTCATATATACATACGTATGATCTCAGATTTCGACACAGACACACTACCGCATAAATGACACACACACACACACACACATAATCATGAAAGCTCTATGGCATAATCACGCAGTTCCTACCTATCCCTGTGCAATGCAGTTATGTATATGTTGATGAAATATTATAGTTAGCTTGCCAGAGGTACTATTCCATCAATAAATCTATTATTTAGCTGGACGATGTAGAAATTGACGAGAGAAATGATTGATTCTCAGGCAAATGGAAAGGGGTTTGCAGAATTCTCAGGTCTACGCAACTCATCTGCAACTTCCCAGCTCTCCTTCGGGAGAACGTCAGATGACTTGTTTTCGGTTGTTGCCTTTCAGACCTCTGCTGTGAGTACTAGTTAGTTGACTAATGATGGTTAATTATTTGTATCTTAGACCTTAATTAGCATGAAGTTTATAGACATTAGTGTATATATAATATAGAAATTGATGCCGTTGAGTATAACTTGAAAAATGCTGGAAATGACATGACTCAAAATAGATGGGATCCAACGGTGGATACAAAAGAGGGATAACAGAGGCGAAGCTGAAGGTGGCTATAAATGGATTTGGTAGAATTGGAAGGAACTTTTTGAGGTGCTGGCATGGACGCAAAGACTCACCTCTTGATGTGATTGCCATCAACGACACTGGTGGTGTGAAGCAGGCATCTCACCTCCTCAAGTATGACTCTACCCTTGGTATCTTCGACGCTGATGTCAAGCCAGTTGGCGATGATGGCATCTCTGTTGACGGCAAGGTCATCAAGGTTGTTTCAAGCCGAAATCCCCTCAACCTCCCTTGGAAGTAAGTTAATGGTTACCACTGCATGCACAGACTGCATATATCTATCATCAAATCATCATCTAATTGGAATCAGAATATATCCAATACAACAAGGAACATGGATCCATCGGTTGATTGATTCAGTGAATGCTAATACGCAGGGACCTGGAGATCGACCTGGTGATTGAAGGCACTGGTGTGTTTGTTGATAGAGAGGGTGCAGGGAAGCACTTAGAGGCAGGAGCCAAGAAGGTGCTAATCACTGCCCCAGGAAAGGGCGACATCCCTACCTATGTTGTCGGAGTCAATGCTGAACTCTACAGTCACAATGATACCATCATCAGCAATGCTTCTTGCACCACCAACTGCCTTGCCCCATTCGTCAAGGTCCTCGACCAGAAGTTTGGCATCATCAAGGGTACCATGACTACCACACACTCATACACTGGTGACCAGAGGCTACTTGATGCCAGCCACCGTGACCTCAGGCGTGCACGAGCTGCGGCTCTCAACATTGTTCCCACTTCAACTGGTGCAGCGAAGGCCGTTGCCCTTGTTCTTCCATCTCTTAAAGGCAAGCTAAATGGAATTGCCCTCCGTGTGCCCACCCCCAATGTCTCTGTTGTCGACCTTGTTGTCCAAGTCACAAAGAAAACCTTCGCCGAGGAGGTCAATGCTGCTTTCAGGGAGAGTGCTGATAAGGAGCTAAAAGGTATCCTTTCTGTTTGTGATGAGCCCCTTGTTTCTGTCGATTTCAGGTGCACCGATGTATCATCAACAGTCGACTCCTCATTGACTATGGTCATGGGAGATGACATGGTCAAGGTCATTGCTTGGTACGATAACGAATGGGGTTACTCACAAAGGGTTGTCGACTTGGCTGACATTGTCGCCAACAACTGGAAGTGATCATCGCCCATGTTCATCTTCATTCGAATTAAGCTAGCACATTGCAATAAGTTGTTGTGATCTCGATCCATGCATGGCTTTTGTTTTCCCCTAACTCTACGCTTCTTTTGCTTTCCGCGCCTTAATTAATTTTTACCTCAATTTTCTTTTTGCGTTTCAAATTTATAATGAGAAATAATGTTGCAACGATTTGTCTTGCTTATCACGGATTATGCAAGAACTAAGTCACCAATGTTGATTTGTAAGTACATAAATTAAGGTGCTGGCTAAGGATTGTTTTCATGTTTGTATACTGTTAATATATTCTCTTTCTCCTATGGAAAGAAGGTTTGATCAGCCAAAGCAAAGTGCCTTAAAACTTAGGTAAATTTGTAGATTTTTTTCTCTTCGTCGAGTTCTGGAGGATTAAACATGAATACTACCTGATCTCATGGATCAAAATTTTAACTCATTTACATATCATTATATTAGGGGCAAAAAATTCCCACGGTGAATGTTGTGTACATATTTTACGTTATTGTTTCATGGTCAATGGAAAAATATGAAAGATCATAGCAGAACAACACCTAGGGAACATATGCACAGCATAAAAAATCATTGAGTGGCATACAAACCTTCAGCCTCCAGGAGTCAGATTGCCAATAGAAGCCTAGAACAACCAGTGTTTCTTCCTTGGCTTTTGTTGAATTGGAGCATCTGCAAAGAAGACAAGAAACTAAGATATTTGGCAAAATGTTTTCTCCTACACGAGACCTATTAAATGAAATTTCTGGTGAAACAAATCAGCCCATTTTTGGAACACTGCTCCCTTTGGAGAAATTTTGATGCAGTTTATGTTGCTCGGCTCAAACTTCAAGTTGCTTGATGTATTTGGTGAATTGACATTATTAAAGAGAGCAAATTGAATACTAGAACAAATTATATTTAAATAAACCGCCTAGACCCTTTGGTGTTAGGCTCCTTACAATTTTTAGGACCCAAGAATATATCAAATGAAAAGAAAAAAAAAGCATTGATGTACTACGAAAGAGAAAATGTACCTTGGATTTCATATAATGAGTTGTAATGAACCTCGGACCAGAAACTCAGCCACAACTCTGCAAGTTTATAGAAGAACAAATACGTTATGACTTTGAAAATGAAAAAGAATGTTCCACATATTAAAGGTTTGATCCCAATGTCTCAACTATCAGGATAGATCCGGGTAGTTGTACTCAATTGTTTAGTTCTGTTTTAACTATTAGCAATAAAACTGTCAATAATAATAAGAAATTACTAAGAAATCAGATAAAGATCAATACTAATAGAGTACTTGAGCAGACACGGCGTGAAAACACTTTGAAATTACCACGTTTCGGTGGCTGGAATCGAGGCATGATTTCAATAAAGCACGTATCTCTGAATGATGTCAAAAGACAAATCTTTGCTTCAAACTGCATTGGAACCAGCAGTATCATAAAAAACACTCAAGTAGGTGATCATAACAAGAAAACTTTTAGAAGACATATATGGCATATGTGTGTTCATATCAGACCTTATCAGCTGCTGCTTGTAAGGTAACATGATCACCCCATTCACCAGATCTGCATTTTGGGGTCATTTTAATGTGAAGACATATATCTTTTACCCAAGAAACAGATGAAACTAAATCAGGTATCTGAACTCATAAACCAAAACAATTTAACATACTTTTCCATTTTCTTGTAATAGCGTTTGATCTTCATAGGGACATAGCCTTCATACAGAGAAGGATAGTCTTTGAGCTGAAAACCAGGAAAAGTAGAACAACATAAGCGAAATTGGATTAGCATTTATCAGTTCTCCCCTTATTTACTGAAAACAGAACCATTTAAAAATGTTTTAGTTGCCACTGGAAGTTCACTATAGACTTCACTCTGCCCCTGACAAGTCATAGATAGACGGGATAAGGAAGGCAGTAGTTGTGAGTCACATACTTGTGAGAGCAAAAACTGTGACTTAAGCTTTATTGCAGGGAATAAGAGTAGTAATGACTACACAGACAGAACAGTAGTCATACATAAACATGGGGATAGACACAAACAATATAACCCCTGAGAGAATTTTTCAGTATCCTCCTGTTTTCTGCTCCTCATTTTATCAAAATATTTGTAAGAAATTGATCTAAACTCATCCTGTTCATCCATTTATAGGTCTCCAGCCGAATTTCAAGACTTCGTTCTTTTAAACTTTAATCCTGTTACAGCATTTGACTACTACGTATAGACTACCTGTTTAACAATCTCTTTCCGAATATGCTTATGATAATCTGGTGACTTGTACATCTGGTCAGAAAGTGCGCGGAACTGAAAAGGAAAAGAAAAGAGAAAAATAAAATTACAATATAGTACACAATTTTTTTTTCTTCCTGAAATTAACAACTTCAAAATTGTAGATACCTGACAATTTCCATCACCAGAAACCTTTACTTCACATAATCGATATACATGTAACCTATGTAAGGAAATAAGTCAATACATGTGCTAGTGTGTTTTTTTCTGAATAATTTCCTTCTATTCTACCAAAATGAGAAGCAATTGTGATAACCTCTAGGAAATTTTCCGGGCATTAGCTACTTATTGTATAGTATAATTAATTTCAAAGCTATAGAATACCTCTGGAGAAGCCGTTGATGATCCAAACTAGCATCACTAAAGTTTGGGATGTAGGAGTTTATCCATGGGATGTGCTGAAATTTGATGAAAATACTCCTCGTCAGACAAATGAGGAACACATTTGGCTCATTAGAAGAAAACAGAAGGAAAAGTAAAAAGATACAAAGTTGTTCCACCTCAATGAGGGGGGTAAACCAAATCAAAGGCTGTAAAATCTGGCACAGATGTACATATCATGAAAACTGTACTAGCCAGAACTTCATTAAATAGTATTAGCCCATAGGTAGATGAAGGAGATACCAGTTTATGTAGTGATCTCATGATTCATAGGATGACCATTCACTATTCTGTAGTGAATTCCATTCTGAGTTCTATAGTGACTTAAGTTGTAGTTACGGAATTGGTGCATGCACGAAAATAGGGAATGGAGAAGGTGAAAGATTTCAATACCGCAACAGGTTCCAGGTTGGAAAGGCGTCTAGCAACTGCACCATCCAACTTAGCATACTCTTCTGACAAAACAATGGCGATCATGCAGTCATCCTCAACATCTTTCTGGCTGCTCAGGGAAGTTGAA
The DNA here is from genome assembly GCA_946800695.1 of Geum urbanum. Classification (NCBI taxonomy): domain Eukaryota; kingdom Viridiplantae; phylum Streptophyta; class Magnoliopsida; order Rosales; family Rosaceae; genus Geum; species Geum urbanum. The sequence continues at coordinate 55,943,132 of OX327008.1, read as the reverse complement.
CTAGAACATTCGCCCGTACTATGAGTCCTGTAACTCCCATTCATCTTAATGTAGTCTGTTTTCAATTCCTCCCCACCCAAAACAAGGGAGCTTGTATGCTAAGTTGCCAGAGTTAAAATGCTGAAAAGTTCAAGATGGTCATTAATCAAACAGATAGTATATATATCCCATTTGTGTGTTGAATTGGTATTTAGATAATTGCAATATTCTATGATAGCTTGCTGCAGTGTAACCTGTCAAGTACTTTGATTATATAGCAGTAAATGTGTAGAGCAGCATCATTGATTCTATATACGAACGAAGCAGGTGAATAATGAACTAAAAGGACAGTGTTATAGGCTACGATCATAATATCAATATTGAAATGAAAAGCAGAAAAATCATGATTCAATGCTGTGTCTGTATTGGCGAGAATCGTATAATTACACATTGAAGCACGGTGCAGAGCTGAAACTGAATATCAGAATATGAGAAACAAGTGCCTACCAACAAGGGGAGCGATCGCCGATTTCAGATTGCAGAATCCAAACAAGCTTGTTTGAATTCTGGACTATCAACCTGGAAATCGGAGACGACGGTCGGTCGGGCAGAGGTTGCAGCTGTGCGGTGATGACAATGAGCAACTAATTTCCTATCTTCTTCTTCTTCTTATATTTTATTCTGAAAAACGGACGGAGACTCGGAGAGTGGTCGCCGTCTGCTGATATTCGTGTTGGGTCAGGTCGAGTACGGGCCTGTATTCTCGTGCATGTCCCAATAAAAAATTTGGTCCGGCCCGAGTTGAGAATAGAATCGACTCGGCACATAAATTTCTTAGAACATCCGCACTCATTTAAGAATTTTTATTAGCCTAGAAATTCTTATTTGAGAAAGTGTAATAAATATTCATTAAATAGAAGGTGTTATTCACATTTTGCCTGCATCGGTGCCAAAAAATAACACTTTCTCTTACTATTCATCTATTTAAATTTTTCTAATTTTTTATTTTTGGTACGATATTCGATCAATTATTAGAAGACACGTGTTTGTTAGTTTCGTTGTGCAATTAGCGTTAATGAAAAATTTGTCGTAAATACGAGTTTTTAAAATTGACTATTTTTCATAAATGATTGATACTTATACTTTCTTCATGAGAGTTGTATAATATTTTATTTCGAGTTCTTAGGAATTTTCGTATAATTTTTCGGACACTCAAACTATTTATTATGAATTTTAGATATTTATTTGAAAATTTACATTAAAAAAAATAATGATGTTTGGTTTAATCTAGGTCATAGGATTGTTTTTCCAAAAAAAATTAGACGGCCAGATTTAGTGGCAAACAGTTAATGAGGTGGCGGGCTGTAATTCGTCTGTTATTATTTTTTAAAACTTTTTACACAAAAAAACGACGTGTCCTGGTATCACCCATGCACGTGGGCTCCTCTAGGATTTCCGATTGGCATCGAGGAATTCCTCCCCGTCCACGGTCGATCAAGTCTCTCGATTCCCACCGCTGCACCGAATCTAAGTCGAGGACGTCCTATCGACGGCAAGACCCAGACAACGGACGTCTTATTTTCGGCAAAAAAGCTCCTCGCTGCTATAAGGCACTCAAAGCCTGAAGCTAGAAAGACAGCAAGATACTAAGCAAAAGAAAATGTAAAAACTGTTCGATTGACTCAATGGCGATCCCCAAGTTGATTACAACAGTAAATAGCAACAAAGACACCCATGTGCAACTTACACGCGTCAAACGGCTATTGAGATCAAAAACTAACATACAAAAGACCATTGGACTACAGCCATGCATAATTTAACGACACAACAACGTCTACAGCGTCTACTAACTTAACCACTAACTCAACCCGTGATCAAGGTAACTAGGGTTCCTAACAATCCATCATCCTCCAAACAAAGTTTGTCCTCAAGCTTAGAACTTGAAATCTAGGTACCTCTTTTTGATCTCTTCACCATACTCCCATGTCGCGTCCTCTTCATTTGTACCAAGCCAATGGATCAGCCATTTAGCAAAAACTTCTCCCTTGTATTTCACCAAATATACGATCAAGGATTGCAGCTGGATACCATCGTGGATTTCTAGGATCACATGAACGTGGTAAATGGGGACTTGAAACTGATCTTGAGCCAATATTTTTCTTGAGTAATGAGATGTGAAATAATGGATGAATTCGAGCACTTGCAAGTAGGCTCAACTTGTAATCTACGATTCCTATCTTCTCAATCACCTCAAATGGGCCGTAGTACTTGGCAGCAAGCTTGTGAACCGGTCTCTCTTCTACTGAGTGCTGATTGTACTGTTGTAACCTCAAATACACAAAGTCGCCAACATTGAAAGACCTCTCAGTGTGCCTTTTGTCATAAAAGAACTCCCTCCTCTCTTGTGCTCTGGACAAATTCCTTTTTAAGTTAGCTAGCAACTTGTCCCTTAGCTCCTTGTCAACCTCATGAATTGTCGTTGAACCGGGGCTGTAGAGTTCAATCCTCAGAGGTTTGTAACCATAAATGGCCTGAAAATGAGTCATGTCTATGGCAGAGTAGTAATTGGTGTTATACCACCATACCGCCCATGGTAAAGCCTTCACCTAATCTTCCGGGTGATCTCCAATCACACAACGTAAATATTGCTCCAATGACAGATTCAAGTTTTCAGTTTGTCCATCAGTCTGCGGGTGGTACGTTGTGCTTTTACACAAAAAAGTTCCCTGCTCTTTGAAGAAGGCACCCCAAAAGGCACTGAGAAAAATCAGATCCCTGTTAGAAATAATGCTCTTCGGCAGGCTATGAATGCCAAATATGCCTTGTATGAACTGCCCTGCCACCGTCTTTGCCGAGTAAGGGTGTGAAAGGGGAAGGAAGTGAGCATATTTAGAGAAATAATCTACCACTACCAATATGACGGATTTTCCCTCTGACTTGGGCAGCCTCTCTATGAAATCCAATGAAATGTCAAGCCACACATTCTCAAGGATTATGTTTGGTTGTAGCAAACCTGAAGGAAGAGTAGTTTCATAGTGATGCCTCTGACAAGTATCACATTCTGCCACGTACCGACACACTTCTTTCTTCATCGCAGGCCAAGCAAAGTTTCGGTATAACCTGTGAAGTGCGTGTATAGCTTGAGTGCCCTTCCACTTATCATCATGGTATTCTGCTATCAATTTCTTCCTCAAAACACCTTGAGTTGGGACAAACATCATATCCCATAACATAGATTTCCATTCACAACTGTGTACCTTTTGTTGGTACCCGTCCTTCTAGGACTTGTGCTTTAATGCTCTCAGCCTCCGAGTCCTGAATGCATGTTTGTCGCACTTCTTGGGTGATGGACTAAATTGGAAAGGAAAGACCAGAAGCTACTAGAAGTTCAGCTTGCCTGGACAAAGTGTTTGCCACCACGTTCATCTTTCCCAACCTATACTTGATGAAGTAATCGAAACTGATTAGCTTGACCAACCATTTTTGTTAAGCCAGTGTGGTAAGTCTTTGCTTGAGGAAACGTTCGATGATGCGGTGATTAATCACAATAGTAAAATGATGCCCTAGAAGGTAGGCTCTCCAATGGTTTACCGCACTCACCACAACAAGCATCTCCTTGTCATACACGGAGTAAGTTAGGTGTTTTTGACTCAAGGCCTTACTCTTGTACGCCACGGGATGGTTCTTTTGTGTAAGGGCATCCCATATTCCTTGATCTGATGCGTCACATTCCAACACAAACTCCTTTAAAAAATCCAGAAGAGCTAAAACCGGTGTAGCGACTAGAGCTTCCTTTAGTTTCTCAAAGGCCTTTACTGCCTCATTCCCTTTGAAGCTATCTTTCCTCAACAAGTTGGTCAATGGCTTGGCTATGAGGCCAAAGTTCTTGACAAATTTCAGGTAGTAACCGGCCAAACATAGAAACCCTCTTAGCCTTTTAAGGGTTTTAGGTTGCTTCCACTTCTTGACGCATCGAATCTTCTCCGGGTCCACGGAAACTCATTTTGATGAGACAATATGCCCAAGATACTCCACTTGAGTAGCACCGAAAGAACACTTGTGTAACTTGACTTTCAATTGTTGCTCTTGTAATTTTTCAAACACTTTCCTCAAATGAATCAAGTGAGCTTCCATAGTAGGGCTATGAATTAAAATATCATCAAAGAAAACTAATACAAAGTCTCTTAAAAATTCACTAAGTACCTCCTTCATCATGTGGATTAGAAGGTTGAGGGAGCGTTGGTAAGACCAAATGGGATGACTACAAACTCATAGTGCTCATTGTGTGTGCGAAATGTCGTCTTTGCAATGTCATCCGGATGCATCAATCCTCACTTGATGATACCCCGAACTCAAGTTCAATTTCGTGTAATAAACCTCTTCATGAGTTTCATCAATGAGCTCATCCACTATAGGAATAGCATACTTATCCTTCACCGTAATGGCGTTAAGTGCTCAATAATCCACACACATACGCCAAGATCCATCCTTCTTCTTAACAAGTATCACTGGTGAAGAATAAAGACTTACACTCAACCTTATAACTCCTGCCTCCAGCAGCTCGTTGATGATCTTCTCTATCTCTTCTTTTTGGAAGTGAGGATAGGAGTACGGTCTTGTATTCACTGGAGTGGCATTTAGGAGCAACTCTATGCGATGATTGTGCCATCTATCCGGTGGCAGACCCTGCAGTGCACTAAACAACTCGCTGTACTCGTCCACGAGCTGCTGAATCTTCATGTCAACCACAGTTTGTTTCTCTGGTCCCTGTACTGGCTGGAGAGTCACCAATACTGCTTGTTTTTGCCTTCTTTAATATCTCAATCATTGTTTGACACGATACCATCATTGTTTCCATTGAAGTCTCTCCTTGTAGGCAGTGCTCCTTCTCCCCTTCCATGAACTTCATTTTTATTGTTTCGAAGTTCCAACAAATATCTCCAAGAGTACGTAGCCACGATGTTCCCAGTAGCACTTCACAACCAGGTACGGGCAAGACATGGAACTCTCCTATGTGTTCATAATCGTGGAGCCTAATGGTTGTAATGGCTGAGCCTTCAGTGTACACTATCTTCCCATTTGCAACCCTTACGGCCAAAGGTTTGGTAGTGTGTAGTAACAACTCTGAACTTTTGAGCACTGAAGGGTGGATAAATCAGTGCGTAGCTCCGCAGTCAACTAGCACATGCACCATCTTCTTAGCGAGCTGCATGGTTTCTCTTCTGGCTTCACTTTCCATGACATTTAATTGTATCAAAGGTTCTTCCCCATCCAATGCACTTTTCTCCTCCACAACCAACTCTTGTCTTTGTTCTTCTGGAACAGTCACTTCTTGCTCAACCTCCATGTGCAGGACGTCTACAAGAGTGCCTGGTTTGAATGTCTTATCGCAAAAGAAACACTAATTGCGAGCACGTCTCGCTTGATATTCTGCTTGTGTAAGACGAATTCCACTACCCTGCGTGTTACCTAGCCTATTTACTGGCTGGACTCCCATGGCTCTTGGTTGAGGGCGATTACTACTAGCACTAGGATTTGCATTAGGGCCCCGTTGCAAAGGGTTCCCTGTATGACGTAGCAGCTCTATGTGTCACCCTTTAAGCTTGATTCCTTGCCTCAAACCTACGAGCTAGCTTACAAGCCTCGTACAAAGTTTGAGGACGCTGGTTTTGGATATCCACCCTGATCTCTTCCTTAAGCCCTACAATGAAACAAGTAACTAGCAAATAGTTTGGGAAACCTGTAACTCGCCTCGACAACCTAGTGAACTGGTTGCGATACTCCACTGTTCCAAGCTGAACTGTTCTGACCAAAGTAGCTTGGTTCCCGGCTTGGTCACAAGGGCTAAATTCACGCATCAAAAGGTCTGTCAAACCCTGCCATGTATTTGGAAATTCGTGACGAAACATGAACCACACATCCGCAGCTAACCCAGTGAGGTGCATCGAACCAATTACCACCTTCCTCTCCTCCGGAATCTGGTAAAAATCAAAGTACAGGTCTGCTTTATGGAGCCACTCCACAGGGTCTCCTTCTTCAAACATTGTAAATTCAAGACGCATCTATCGCATCGTTGGTAGAGTTGGATCGACAAAAGGAGCTGGTTGGGTAGCCTCTGGAGGAAATTATATAAACGGTGCCATGGTTATAGAATAGTACGGTGGAGCAGTATATGGGTACTTGGGTAGGAAGGGCAAGTGTATGGGCTAGTGCTAAAGGGGCTTGGATACCCTAAAGAAGAAGCTTGGTGTAAGGCTTGTGTTTGGGCTAGATATTGAGGCACAACGAAGGGTAAGGAAGGAACAACAATAGAGGCCTGTGGGTAATAAGATGGGGGAAAAGGCATTACCAAGTTTGAACCGGCAGCCCCGGCGCGGAACGCGTCAGACATGAGCCTCTCACTGCGCTGGTCCGGTGGGTTTTGTTGGCTACTTGACTCCTCGCAGTCATAATGGTCTTCGCTTCCCTTTGAGGAACTACTACCACGTCTGTATTTGAGAAGTCGCCTCCGATTGCTGCGTGACATAGTCACGTTCGACCGCCGTGAGCTCCGGGGGATCCTTGCTGGTGGTGCCCCCATTGGAACCAAAAGGCTCTGAATACCACTTGTACGCCACTCAAAACCTGAAGCTAGAAAGAGAGCAAGAAACTAAGGAAAAGAATATGCAAATACTGTTCCATTGACTCAATGGCGATCCCCAGGTCGATTGCAACAGTAAATAGCAACAAAAGGCACCCATGTGCAACTTACACGCATCAAACGGCTATTGAGAGCAAACCAACATACAAAAGACCATTGGACTACAACCATGCATAATGTAACGACACAGCAACGTCTACTAACTTAACAACTAACTCAACCCGCGATCAAGGTAACCAGGGTTTCTAATGGCTGCAGATGCTCTTATATTCGTGCATAGGACACATGAAGAGGGTTGGATTTACAAACTACTAACAGAACACACAAACACTGTTCTCATGAAACAAGAAATAAACAGCTATAATTTCTCACTTCTAATCAAATACTTCCAATTGGTAATCCAAAAACTCCCGAATTGTTTTAAGGAGAGCATTGAACTACAGAATATACCATTACTCATGTATGCTTCCTTTTCTTGGGGCCTCCTCCACTGGAAAATGGGAATGCCTTATACTGTGAACTAGCAAGCTCCCGAGGTATAGCTGCACCAGATGATCTCAAAATCTCAACCAATTCTGGAAACAAGTTCTTATTTTCCTGACATACAAAAACGATAGCTGTACCCACTTCTCCCATTCTAGATGCCCTACCTATCTGGTGGACATACTCATTAATGGAATTCGGCATGTCGAACACAATAATCTGTCTTACACCTAAGAGATCCACCCCGCGGCCTAAAACACCGGTGGCAACAATAACAGGAACATCACCCATTAAAAATGACTTGAGGATATCTCTCCTCTCCTTCATGGATTTCTCCCCATGGATTGATAAAGCTTTCAACCCGGTGGTGACTGTGATTGCATTAGACAGGAGATCTGCTCCAAGTCTTGATGCCACATAAACAACAATGGGCGGCATAAAATGCTGCCTACTCGTCAATATATCGAAGAGCTTTTGCTTCTTTTGCTTTGACTCAACCCATATAGGCACTTGTTTCACAGCCTTGTTTGGCCTGTTAGGCTTGCCAATGGAGATTACAGCAACATCTTTTGACATAGAGCTCACCATCTTCTCTAAATCTTGGGAGATTGTTGCGGAATACAGTAAAACCTGAGGTTGTGATAGAGCTCTAAATATCTGCATCACCTGATCACGGAAGCCCCTTTGCAACATGCAATCCACCTCATCGAGAACAAAAATCCTTACATCCTCCAGCTCAATATCATGGTTCGCCAAAAGATCAATCAATCTGCCTGGAGTTGCCACAATGAGTTCTACTCCTTGCTGAATGCGGAAAAGTTGTCCGGCCATTGCCTCGCCACCAACCACAAGTGCCGTTTTAAAAGGCAGACCTTTTCCAAGCAACTTAGCTTGTTCCTCAACTTGTATGCAGAGCTCTCTGGTTGGAGTCAAAACCATAGCTAGCGGCCGTTTCTGGTCTGTAAGATGCTCAGAGCGAAAATGGGAGCAACAAGAAACAATTGGTACAAGGAAGGAAGCCGTTTTACCAGACCCCGTTTCAGCAGAGACAAGCAAGTTTTTGCCACGCAAAGTAGCTGGGATTGCTTGCATCTGGACAGGTGTGGGCATTTCATAACCTGCAGCCTCAATATTTTGGACAAGCTTTTGAGGAAGATTACATGAAGAGAATGACAAGATCAGTTCTGGAACCAACAAGTCTCCTTTCACATGAATATCAAGTCTTTGTCGAAGCAATTCCGTCTGACCATCAGATAAAAATGAAGTTCCTGATTGACCACCACTATCTCTAACATAGAAGCACTCATCATTAGCAGGTACTCTTTTCGGACAGACAGCCAATTGGGTGTTAGAAGCATTGCGTAGTAGACTCTGTTTACATTCCAAACTGCATATATCATCATCTGTCTCATCGCATATGTACTCCCCGTAACGGCTGCAGATGACACATTTCGGCTCCCCAGGAAGTGCTTCTCTTTGGTCTCTACATCTTTCTTTAACTTTATCTACAACATAATCAGATATTGAATGAACAGAAAGGAAATAGAGCATTTGAAAGAATATTATAAAGGATAATGTGCTGATCCCTATCATGAGATTATATGCCATTACCTTCACTCTGGCATTGCCCATCTTTGTACTCGTGTTCCATTTTTGGAGAGCGCAATCCTAAAGTTAGCAATTGCAAAAGGTTAGGACATATCACTTTAGGCAGGTTCAGAATCTCAGCTCGATTAACTAGAAAGAGCATACAATACAACCTATAGATCCAGCCAACCCAACCCAATACGATGAAACCAGATATTCAATAACAAAGCTACTGGTATTACTGGCAACCAGCTCTCCTCTCCTCTCGAATTATGAAAAGAAGTTTTGGTACTCGTCTACTCGATCAAAAATTATTACCGACACTGACACAGACACTGACACCGAACGAACCATACGAGAGAGAATTACGAAGAATTTTAGGTCTGAAACTCACATACGCGAAGAAGGGGGATGGTCAATCCTTCAGTCTGTAGTTCAATGCTCTCGGAGGTGCTGGACTGCTGGAGTATGAGAGGATTGAGAGCTTCCTGATTTCGAAGCTTCAAGAAATTAAAAAGAACAAGGCAACTGAATGTGGGCCGATTCTCTTTGGGCCGAAAAATGGTCTTCGGCGTTACTGCGCAATTATATCGTTTGGTCCAAGCCGCATCGTCCCTCGTTTGCAGTAAGTCAGTAACAGATCATTGAGTTCAACAGTGATTTACCAGTTCAGTAGTACTTGTTTGGTTATAGAATCATAAGCTCAGACCAAAAGCAATAACAGCTCGTGAGGAAAATATTTTGGGTTACCTCACACAAACATTGCCAAAACCATCAAAACAAAATACAGTATGATTCATTTGAACCTTTGGTACATCCGTATACTATTCAAATCATCAAGTACTGTCACTTCTTTCACCTATACCAGCAAGAATATACAATGGCGTGGGATATTACACCTTGCTAAGGAAGCAGTAATGTTCAATTAATGGAAAGAACAGAAAAAAAATCAATGAATCCTAAGAATTTTGTAACTCTACAAAGACAACGGCGACGGATATACTTTGCCTCCTAATGAACAATCGAATGCCCGATAGTTCTCTTCCTGTCAAGGGATCTCACAGAGCCCTGGGCTGGTCTCTAGCATTTTTGTAGCATCTTCATCCATAGAGATCTTGGCCCAACCTGAATCTCTCATTGAGAAGATCTTGGTGCGATCAAATCCATTTCCTCTAAACCCTGTTATCTTTGATGACACCATTGGCATTACAAAGATTGCAGATGCATTTATGGAATCCTCTCCAAATCCCAGAGATAATGCACAAACGGTCTGCACAGAGATACAAATCTGTATAATTAATCTGATACCATAATTGTAATCTAGATTCAAAAATCTTGATATGCAAGTTTAGTGCACCTTAGCCTTTGCTAATGCATATGAAATCCTCATCAGGATTCCTTGCAAGAATGAACTTGTGTCTCTGAACTGGATATCCTCAGGTGGCAAAACAAGCCTGTAACATACAGAAAGGCGCACAGAATTGATAAATGACACAAAAAGAAAACTGACAAACTTATAGCCACGCATAACCTACAATAAATATCAACAATCAAGAATTATATATCCCCCTATCGTCATATTCTACATTCACATCAACACATGAAGGCCTGCCGGTTATGGGAAGTGCATGATATATGCAGTCCAGCATATGAATGATAATGAATCTACAGCATTCAATGCCAGTGTTTCTCAAATATTAATGGTTAGATTTGGTCAGGGTTTAGTATATTTGATTAACGATAGGAGTACATCTATATGAAGTCAAGCCGTACAAATTGCATAAAAGAATGCATTGTACCTGTCCACTTCTTTTGGAATGCTTACGGAAACTGAAGATGGATTATCTTTTACTTCACCCCCTGAAATTTATAGACTAAGTTATATTCTGCATACTTAAGAGTAGTAAAAAACTAAAAATAAAAAACCAAAAAAACCAATTCAAGTACCTTTGGAATCATCAGGTGCCAGCAAAGATATGCCTGCAAACACAGACATCATTCCTAGTATGAACATTGTCGTCCTTAGTGCATTTAATACCTGTTGTTTTGAGAAAAATATCTACATTAATGTACAATTGCAAATCATATGTCCAAATGCAGGGGAAGTATGTTGAGAAGAGAGGGGGGGACCTGGTATTCTTGAAAATATATAAACCCTGTACAAATGGAAAAGAATGTCCAAGCAATCTGGAACATTGGAACAATAAGAATTGCATCGAACAGAGACAATCCTTCATTCAACCTAGTCATCTGCAAAAATTAAACTCAAAAGTCTAAATATTTTTTAGCTCACCATCCCATGCAATTGTAAACAATTCATTTTGCAAAAGATGAATTTAAAAGAAAGTAACATGGGTCTACAATAAATTGATACCCAAAATCCAGCTGTACTTAGAAATAGAAGGAGCATGGAATATGTGAACCAGCTATGAAACTGATAACTACTAGACATCACCAAACGTAGCAGGTTGGATCTGCAAGAGAGTATAAAAGTTGAATGTTGATGTATGATTTCAGTACTTGTATCACACAAGGAACACAATATCATGAGTAAGCTAACTTACAGAGATTTTGCGAACAACACTGAGAACGACCCTACAGCACCTGAAACTATCGCATAGGAAAAAGGAAGCAGCATATGCCAATAGGATTTCAGATCATGTCCAGAAGCTGCATGGAGAAATTCTCCTCTCCTGTATATCCAAAAATTGATTGTAGTAAATGTGAAGGAGGGTTACTACTGAACAAGAAGCTATAAGCACTCAGGTCTAACCTGTAAATGGAATGATGTAAGGCAACAACCAAAATCAATATCAGACAATAAAGAAGGAATGTAATGTTGCTAAATTTCTCAGCTAGCTGCTCTGGTGTGTACACTGCAAAGAAAACAAGTAAACCATGCATCACATTCTTTACTTGTGCAAGGGCATCAGTAGAATGTAATGTGTATGTTTTGTCTAGTGTACGCTGCTTCCTCGCATGAGTCATGTTCTATAAAGTTATATATGTCTGTGGAGATAGTATTCTAATGTGCTGCATATATGCAATTGGCCTCACATTATAATTAATCATTTCAGAGCTCAATCATTCACTGTGTGGTGGATGTGATGCTTGAGGAAAGTATCTCTGGTTGCGTGTTGTGTTATTTTTTCAGTACAATATAGTAATGATATTCTCATGTAATTACAACTCAAAGTGAATCAAGTACCAGGAGACTGGTGGTTGCCGAATGCAACAAGAAATATGTTTCCGAGAACGATAAAGGCTGTGGCGACCATTACCCTACAATGAGAGATGTCTTCATTCATTTACATATTCACAGATGGTAAAAATAAGCAAAATGCTGTAGTAATGGAAAATTAATTCTCACTTCAGATTTTAACGTACTTGACAGTCACCATTTTGTTTAACACAAAGTAAGCAAATGCAATGTTGGATACAAACTGAATTGATCCCAGTGCTGCTAAAAGTGACTGCAAACAACAATAAGAGAGAAGAAAGGAAATGAGAAACAACAGACATAACAAAGTCATCCGAACAACAGAAATAACAAACTAATCTAAGCTGGTACCAGATGATCAGATCCCAAAATATATACTAATTGGCATGATGACTATATTAGAAAATTCAATGCTAAAGTTAAAATATAGATGAAATCATGGAACCTGACCTGGATATCAGGGTACAGGTTTAATTTTACTTTTAATACATATATAACAAGCATTAACAAAATATAGTTAGTACTGACCTGAGCAGCATACCCAAAGGATATGAAATTAAGGCAATTCCCGATAACAAAAAATAAAAATCCTACAAGTCAAGAAAAATAAGATTTAGGTCGATCACATATTGTCGCCATATGAAAAAGAATGTCCAAAAGATTTAAGGAAAATAAAACACTAAGATATTAGACAGTACCAACTCTCCATGTCTGGAAGTATATGATAGGTTTCAAAGGAAGCTTTCCATTTGTTCCATCACTTTCTAGCATTGAATGCCTTTCTCTCTGCCAAAGTAGATCACAAAAAAACTCAGATGCTTGCATCAAGGTAAGGATTAGAAAGACTATCAAACTATAGAATGGATTTCTTTGGTGCTCTATGTCAGAATGAAAATATACTAAACTACAGAAATTAGTTCAAACTTCCCCAAAGGTGGAGAAGTGGCATTTCAGATCAGGCGCAAAGTATATATAACAGTCAAAAGAAGAGCTTATATACAATTAAGAAATGTAGTAATCAAATTAAACATGTGGTATATGCAATTAAAGAGCTTGGCACTTGTAATATTGTAAGATTCGCCTTTACTATAAGTTAAAGGATAATAGCAATTCACAATGGTTAAAGAGTAAAGAATATAGTATACCTCATTGTGCCCCAATTTGAGAAGATTAGTTCCAAAGTTGATGGCAATACTGCCGAACAGGTTGATGAAAGCCCCAACGACCCACTCCCCCATGGATTATAGAGAGATGTGAAGCCGTGGCATGCAATTGGGATCAGAAGTAGCTAGCTGCTCAGTTGGTCTGGAATCTGGAAAATTACAAACGAGCAAGTTAAAGTGCTTGAAAGGTAACCACATTACTTACAAAGTGCTTGAAGACTTGATGTTAGACGAAACTCCGAACAAAAACAACAGGTGCTATCATAACACAGATTAAATTTTACTCTCAATTCTCAAAGGACGCATGATTGAAATGGCCTAAGATAACAAAGTAGGCAAATCCAATCTGATCCTGAACTAGAGGAGGTAAGGATGGCATATGCATGATCGATCTTCGCCTCTCGATCGTAATCCATATTTGAGCTACCGATATTCCATAAACAAACAGGCAAGCAAGAAATTTGGTGAAGGGAGCTCCGGAGTTTACCAGCGTCGGAATTTTCGATCCAAATCCCCAGAGGCACGGAGATCCAAGCAAATGCAGAGAGAGAAAGAGAGAGATTCGAATTATCTATCTATGATTCTATGTATCCATCTTCTTCTGTTATGTTATGTTATTGTGGATTTGTGGAGGTTTGGTTTGGTTTGGTTTTAGTAACGACGACGACGGAACAAGGAAGGAGGGAAAGAGAAGAGAGAGAAAGAAAAATGAGTTGTCCGGTCAATCGCCAAAGGGTGATACTTCAACGCGCGCCAATACGCGGCCGTACTCGTCAACTGTCGGCCAAGGGCGTATGTATGTTAACTTTAGTAAAAAAAAAAAGGAAAGATGCTGTCATTGGAACTACCCGTTGATCGCTGCGTTCCACTGATTCCAGTCAGTCATTTTTTATTTTTACTGGGCTCACTATCATGTAGACGATATACAGTAGTAAATCATCTTTTCCCTCCAACACCTATTTTCTTAGTTTTGTCATTGGACAAAACACGTATTTCTTTTAGAAAAAAATTATTTCATTCAAAACGTTTGTCTGGCGGACTCCAAATGACTAAATGATTGGGCTTTCAAAATATTAAAGGGGTCAAAATTTGTGCTGCATTGTACAATTGTGAAACATTTCACATGCATCGATGATGAACCTGTAATGGATCTAACAGGCCTCAGTTCACTGCAAGTGTGTGGCAGGCTAACAGCATAAAAATATCATATGCGTGACAATGTCATAACCTCACCATTTTTTTGAGCCTAGATAAACAGTACACGAGAACAAAAGGACCAGCTACAGAAAACACTTGGTATATCCGTGAGACCGTGACAAACCAGCGCATCGAGTTCATTTGCTCAAACAGCTCAGATGAGACTTTTTCTTTTCATCTTCTGCAAAACATATGGCTGCAGTAACTCTCCAACTTTGGAGTTTCAGATTCCAGATTGCCTCGGGCAATCACAAATAGAACAGAAGCTATATAGCTGTTCCTCATCACCAATGGGGCTACGCTGCCTCAGAGCTTTACTGCCTAAAGAGAGAAAATGGGAAGTGAAGTCATGAATTATTATTGCTGCAGACAGTGGGGCAATATGCTTTGATTTTCTTTTACATAACTATTACCTCAAGAATGCTCCAAAGTCTCGGGGTTTGAAGTTTGAACAGCCTAACTATGCAAATTTCAACACCAAAATATATCATATGTGTCCTATCCATCTTCTGACTGTAGAGGATATGCTACTTGGATTAAACTAGAGAAGACAAAAAAGATGAGATATAGCTGAGGATTATGGTACAAGCTGATTGATTACTAGTTTCTCCAACAAAAGTAAACTTCAGTCTACTGCCTACACTAAACCACCACATAAAAAATCTGCATATATGCTCCCCGATCTAATCCAAGTATCCAACACCCCTTCTTTGGACAAATTTGGGACTATCCATAAGCCTTACAAGGATTGGTTTAGTGATTCACAAGATACTATTACTCATCACTAATCATAAAACAGCATTTTGATGTCAGTAGCAACACAAGTCATTCCATGTAAGTAGGATTAAGATGCTAGACAGCAGAACCAAGGCAAAGCATAGCAGAAAGTGGAGACCGGTAGGCTATTTGTATTCTATGACCCTCTCAGTGATGTAAACAAGAAAGTACAGTAAATATGGAAAAATGAATGCTAACAATAATGACCTGAATGCCTATTATGCCTGAGTGCCGCTCAAGGCCTTCATCTGAATGTGATTGTGGCTGCTTTCCGGTGCAGCGGTGGGCAACGCGTCATAGGAAGCCAACTTGCGAATGCCGCCGCCACCAACAGACTTGTCAACGAGTGCATAAATGACCATGAAAATGATAAAGACAAATATGAGGTGCAGCAAGAACAAGAGGTCCAAAATGGCAACAGCCCTGAATCGAGACCCGTCCAGTTCGCACCTTGTAGAGCCCTCGACGCCGCTGGGCACATCCAGCAGCTTGTGGCATCCCTCCGGAATGAAGGCGTCGGCGTAAAGAGAAAGACCCGACTGCAAGACCCAGAGGCCCTGTAATGACATGGCAGCGCCCAGGCCCACATCGGCGACGAAGAGCTTGGGCTGGCAGGCGAGAATAAGACAGAGCAGGGATGCCAGAGCGGAGATTCGACCCGAGAGCGAGTCGCACTTGGCCTGGAGATCGGAGGTCTGGACGGAGGCGGCTCCCCAGGAGACGGAGGAGTGCATATAGAAGAGTGCGGCGGCGAGGCCGAAGACGAGATCGGAGGACAGAGGAAGAAAGGATGGGACCCACTCGGAGACGAGGATGGCCAGCGTCAGCAGCATGAAGAGGAAGAGAGAAGCGGCGGACTGGAGGGAAGTGAAGCGGTGGACGGGGCTGCGGCCTTTCAGGAGAGGGTCGGCATCCAATGAGGCCACGGTGTGGTGGATCACCGCCACAAGAAGGCAGCCGATGATCAGGTACAGCTGGAGATACCTGATGAGGCGATTCTGGTTAGGCAAAGGATGATAGGGCTTGGCTACATACGACGACGACTGCGGTGATTTGAGATGTTTGCGGCTGCTGCACACCATGTGATACACTCCAAGAGATACCAACGCCGAGCAAGACAGTACCTGGTATAGAAGAGCTGCCATCATTCAACGCTCAACAACCGACGAGTGGCAGCCAGCCAGATCAGATCGATCTCAATAAGAAAGGAAGGATTTCAGTGGAGTGTGGTAGATTCAAGCCTTAGGGGGGTGTATTAGATCTGGAATTAGTGGCAATTTTAAACAAGTCCATGGAATCTGAAAGTCTAAGTGTATTCAAAACAGATTTTTAATAGTCCATAAAAGTCTAGCGGTATTCAATTAGGATTTTAAAAAATCCATATGAAGTCCACCAAAGTCTAGCGGTATTCGATTAGGATTTTAAAAAATGAATAGAAGTTTTAGGGTATTCAAAATTTCATTCATATTTACGGAATTAGAATGTCAACGAAATTTGTGGACTTTGTAGGGTTTAGTATAAATAGCAGACTTCAACAATTTGCCAGCTGCTAGGGCAAAGATTTTGAGCGTGTGAAAAGTCTATCAAAGTTCATCCTTCTGAGCGTGCAAAGAGGTTGGTTCCCATCATCTTGTTTTCTTGATTCTTCTCTATATTTGCCTAATTTCTTGTGGTATCAGAATTCTGGGTTATGTTGGTTTTTGTTGTTGAACAAAATTTGGTCTCTTCTCGAAAGTTTGTACTGTTACATTGCTTTTTTTGTTAGGGATTTGCATAATCATTATCAGCTGCTATTAATAGAGATTTTTGGTATTAATCACAATGTGTTGTTTGGACCTATAGAACACTTGTGCTCTTTATGTTTGTTTCAAGTGTGTTTATTGGTTTCTATATACTTGATTGATCTCAAATAAAATAGTTTGGCTTTTGAATGTCTTTCCTGGGTGTCGCTGTAATCAAGTAGTTTGGCTTTTGAATGTTCTACTTTGAGTAGCTAAAGAAGAGAAACTTTTGAATCATAGATGGGAGATTCACAAGGAAGTGGTAAATGAAAGGATTATAAAACTTGGACCGCAGAAGAGAGCAATGTTTTGCTTCAACTCATGGTTGAAGGAGCTAAGCTTGGGTTCCGTGATATTAATGGTGTAATAAGCAAAACAACAGTAGAAGCAAAGTTACTTCCTAAGCTTAAGGAAAAACTCGGTTATGATGTAACTTTCAGCCATTACCAAAGCCGAGTGAAATGGTTTAAAAAACAATACACCAATTACTTTCAGCTTATGCGTCACAGTTCTGGGTTTGGGTGGGATCCGATCACAAAGAGATTCACTGCCGCTGATGAAGTATGGGCTGACTATTTGAAGGTGAGTTTAATGTCTTGTAGTTTTATTTTATTAGATTACTGATTATTTTGAAGGTTTACCATATTGACATTTTTGTTTATTATCTTTCAGTCACATCCAACCCATGCACACTTTCGGACAGAAGCATTTCCAGACTATGAGGATTTGAAAATTGCAGTTGGTAATGGAACTGCAACTGGGATGGGCTCAATCGGTCTAGGTGATGATACAGATGCCACAACATATGAAGCAGGTGAGAACAGGTCTTGGGAAGTGGGTGGTATAGATGACTTGGTCTTTGATCAAGATAATTACACATTTGTGCCAAATGAAAATGAGTCATTGGACCAAGAAAACTTGCCATCTCTTTCCCAACAACGCACCCCAGCCAACAATGCACATGCTTCAGCACATAGCAGGGTTCAAGGGAAAAGAAGTAGAGCTGATTATGAAAAAAGTAGCAGCTCAAAAGGGGCAGCATCTCAAGCTGAAGTTCTACAAAACTTGTCAACTGGCTTTGGTAAAATTTTCACCACTTTTGATACCATTTGTGGCATAATGGAGAAGAGAGAATCAAGAGACATTGAATGTTGGATTGCTGTTCAAGAGACCCCAGGATTGACTGATGAAGCTAGCTTTTTTGCGCTTAGGTTTCTTAACACTAAAGCAAAGCAAGACATATTCTTGAAGATGAGTCCAGACCAACGACATAATTGGATCACTTGGGAACGAAATAATGCATGAGGCTAACAAGCACTATGCTATGGCTTGATTGTTTCTTTGATGTGTTTTTGTTTGAATAAGGATTTCTTTGAACAATTATGCTTTCTTTAATTTATTGCAACTTGAGGTTTTTCTGAATAATTATGAGTTCTGGTTTGCTTTTGAATGGATGATCTTATGAATAGTAACATTGTTCATTTTAATTGTTTAGGTGCTTTCTCTAAGCGCGATATCTGAAATGGATGTGTGTGGATTTGATGAAGAGGAAGAAGAGTTTTACGAGGTCATTAGAATTTTGTTAATGGAAATACAAGCAGTTGTTTATATGTTATATGATCTTGTGCGCAGCATACTTGATGAACGTATTAGACGTCCGTTGACTCGACGACCAGTGACATCACGTGGATACATATATATGGATAAGATACTGGACAACGCGTATGTTTCGGGAGGTTTACAGAATGTATCCTGACGTATTTCGAAAATTGTGTGCCATAATCAAAGAGAAAACACCTTTACGAGATACCAGATACATTTGTGTTGAAGAAATGCTTGCTACATTTTTACTTGTTGTCGGTCAAAACAATCGATATAGTGAACCTCGGATGATATTCGAGCGATCTCATTTCACTGTTAGCAGAAGTTTCAACAAAATCTTGAAGGCCTTAAATACAATAGCTCCAGAGTTTATGGCAAAACCACTGCCGGCTAATACCTCACCACCTAACATAAGAGAAAGCACAAGGTTTTATCATTTCTTTAAGGTATGCAAAGCAATATTTCTATCAGATTAAATCTTGTATCATTTTTCTTTTTTATATGTTGTAAATAGTTTTTCATTACCACAGGATTGCATTGGAGCTATTGATGGCACACATATTCCTGCAACAGTTATTGGACGTGAGGTAAGCAGATACAGAAATCGTCATGGGAAGATATCACAAAATGTGTTAGCAGCTTGTGACTTTGATTTACAATTCATATATGTGCTTAGTGGATGGGAGGGTTCTGCTCATGATTCAAAAGTGTTAAATGATGCTATTTCTAGACGTAATGGACTCAAAGTACCACCAGGTATGGTTTTACATCCATGAAAAACTTTAGCAAGCATGTTTCAGTTTGTGTCATAAATATACTTACTAATTACATATGTTTTTCATGATTAGGTAAGTATTACTTAGGGGACTGCGGATTTCCAAATCGACGTCAATTTTTAGCTCCATTTCGAGGTACTCGATATCATCTCAAAGATTTTTGTGGCGGTGAAGGAAACCATCCGGTCAATGCAGTTGAGTTATTTAATCTTCGTCATGCTTCTCTGAGGAACGTAATTGAGAGAATATTTGGTATATTTAAGTCGCGGTTCACAATTTTTAAATCAGCACCACCATTTCCTTATAAGACACAAGCAGAGCTAGTTTTGGCATGTGCAGGATTGCATAATTTTCTTTGTCAGGAATGTCGTTCAGATGAATTTCCTCCTGAACCAGAAGAAGATGATCATGTAGACAATGGAGAAGATAATTTTGAATGGGACGATTTTCAAACTCAAGAGCAGCAAAGGGATAACGCTAATCAATGGAGAATGAGTATTGCTAATCAAATGTGGGCAGAAGCTCAAGCAAACGCCAACAATGTAAACGATGCAGAAAGTAATCAACAAGAAGGAGAAGGATGATCATATCATTGTTGTTAAGGACGTCTGCTTTTCATGTTAAAGTTTTCATCAATGTTTTTTCATTCTCATGTTCGACCATGTACCTTTCAATTATTTTAATATATAACGTAAATTTCCCTTTGAAATCTGTATAAGTCGTTCATATAAAGTCTGTGGATTTTTATAAATCGTAAGAAAGTCTGTCGATGATTTTAGAAGTCTGTGGACTATTTAGAAGTGTCTGTGGACTATTTAAAGAGTATGTAGACTTTTCTAAAAGTCCATGGATTAAAAAAACTCCATAAAAATCCAGATACAATACACCCCCCTTAGTTTAGGGGGAACTGGGGATTGAGAAATTGGCTGACAAACGAATCCCGATCAGAGGAAGTCAGATGAACACTCCATAGTAGTGTATTGCTAACAATTTCTTCTGGAACGACCAAGTTATCTACCGAACGACCAACTTATCTGCCATTACAAACGACCCTACTCATTTTCCTGGGCAGGCTCATTAACACTTGGGCCTGTATTATTAGTTCGTCTTACCTTGTTTTTTTTTCTTTATCTTTTTTTGAAAGGAATTTTTTTTCTTTCTTTATGCTGTGTTTGAATGAATGATTCTTATTTTGATGGGAATTTAATTTCATGGGAATCCTATTTCCTGTAATTTGAAAGTTCAAAAATTGACAATTCTCTTGTTTGGATACTATGCTGTAGAATTTTTAAATTGATTAAAACTGCATATTCTCCTGTTTAGATTGAGAATGATATAAAAAGTAAAATCAAAATTTAGAATTCTGTTGTTCTTACATCTAGTAGCTAAATTCTCATCAACAAACCTCCATAAGAGGATATATTTCCATCAGAAATAAAATAGTTTCATGATCCAAATCCTTGAGATAATAATCGAAATTGTACTCATGAAAATAGACATGAAAGGAGTATTTCAAAGAAACAATATAAATCCTAAGAAAAATCATGAATCAAATTTCAACTGAAAATCGATCCACCTGAAATGAACATCAGAACCTTACTTTTCTTCACAGCCATCGGCACTTCCTTCAACATAAGAAATTGCTTATCATTCTCTATAAACCAAGCACATGCTTTGATTTGTTCATCTGTGGTAAGATATGATATAGCAATTACTTCATTCCATACTTCCTTTGGGGAGAGAGTCTGTGTTGTAGCACGGATAAGTTCTTCAAATGATGCAGCCATCTTATCAACTGAAGAACCAATTACATCTTTGGTAGATTTTCCTTTCTTGAGAGGAGGTGCGTTAGAAGATGGTGTTGCTTGATTCTTCCTCTTCTCATTTGCCTAGGTGGGTGGACTGTCTTCAATGATATGAACATCTTCAAAGCTGACTCCATTTTCTACATCTATAGGATGAACATCATCTGGTGGAGTCATAAACTCAGTAGCTTCTACACCTGTTTCAGCACCTTGTCCATTAGCTTTATCTTTTGCACACAAATCAACAATGTCTTCCCAAATTGGAATTCTTTTATATCAAAAACTCACAGCATCTGCATGAGACTGTACAGTATTAATTTAATTTGATAAGCATAATGTTAACAACAAATATCAGGAAACAACAAGTAGTACCAAATTTAAAAAATCATTAGTTAGCAAGTTGACAAGTAAATGTAATAAATTGTCAAGACCTGCAATTAACTCAAAAATATATATATGACTCATAGCATACAAAATAAGCAATTATAACAGTAGCTTAGGGATTCCAGTGGCGTGATAAACATGAAAAATAAATTGAAATTACATTCACATACTCTTCCCACACATTGTTTTCATCTACGCTTATCATATGCGTTGATGAATCCCAACTGCATCCACTTTGGCTCAATATATCACTCACTATTTTGTAGTACTTTTTCCATGACTTCGCACGATTTTTTATGTTCTCAGCAGCAACGTTTACATCAAATTGGGCTGACAAAATTGATGCAACACTAGTGTAAGCAACACCTTTCCATTGAAGATCTCCTTTATGGCCTTTGCTTCGTTCTTCACGAAGTAGATCAGCTAAAGCACGGTCCATATTTAAATTCCACATCAAATTCTTGCCAGCTTCATGCTTAACCTTACCCTTATCCGCATTCTTTCTAATATGTACTCTTTTTCCTCTCTTATTCTCTACTAGATCATCCATGTCTTGACTAATAACAAGAAAAAAAAGATTGTCAGTAACCATATAAATTAGGAAGATATCATATTATACAGAATCAACCAAACAGAATGTAACCAACAAGCAAATCATATTTTTACCATTGAAATTCAGATACATTTATGATACTCAATCATCCATATAAGATGTCCATTATGACACAAGGAAAGCCTTAAAGCTAGAATGCTTATATTCTAGTCATCTGTATAATCTATAGAACATATGAAATTGAACTAAACATTAATTAAACGATTACTGGACTCACTTGAATTGAGCATGTTTATAAATAAGTTACAAGGCCACTACCAAAACGGGTCAATCACAACCACTTAATCGCAAAACTCTATGGAATATAAAAAGGGAACTCTGCATCTTATTTATGACCAAAAGGAAGATACATGCAATCATCTCAAACTAATTAATCAAGCTATACAAAATACTAAAATAAACCAGTAACTAAATAATGTTTGCTTATCATGGATCAACGTTGTGTCTAGTTTGATACTCTCCCCACATTGTGCTTGCTAAGGTATCACGAAATGATGTCCATTGAGGAGTAGTTTGAACACATGAAATCCTATTATTTGTATCATCCTCTTCATTTGAACGATTCAGTAACTCTACATCAACGGTAGCTAAAAAAGTTAAATCTTGGTCTACTAATATAGGATCAGCCTCTTGCTCAATTCGAATGAAATTGTGCAACACACAACAAGCATTTATGATCCTAACATGTGTTTTAATATTGAAAAATGATGGAGTATGGAGTACGCAATATACTCCAACGCTTTTTCAAAAGACCAAATGACCTCTCAACTACATTTCTTGCTCTTGAATGACGAAGATTATATAACTCTTTGGCCTTTTCAGGAAGTTTTCCAACCCATTCATTTAAGTGGTATCTAGTTCCTCGATATGGTGCTTAAAAACTAGGTCTGTTAGTGTATCCAGCATCCACAAGAAAGTATTTATCTACATTAAGACATGTGAAACATAAATCAAATGTTTAATTTACCTAAGTTTTTAATTAAATTAAGCTAGTAATGCAAATGACCACTTGGAACATAAAGTCAATTAATTCTACGTAGTGCATCTTTTAGAACTCGAGCATCTGATGCAGACCCTTCCCATCCAGGTAATATGTATATAAGTTTAAATTCCAGGGCACAGACTCCTAACACATTGGTAGAAATATCTCCTTTTCTATTTTGATATCTTGGTCTATCCTCAGCCGACACAGTCACAGGAACGTGCATTCTATCAAGTGCTCCTAGACAATTCTAAACACAATATAGAACAACAAAAGGAAACCAAACAAATCTGTGAGGTCAAAATTACTAATCAAAGTATCACAACAGAGATACATTCATCTATTTTAGTTGATATAGATGACCTTACCTCAAACCACTTCCACCTTTCTCTATCTGCTTGAGTGATGGTACATGAATGAAACTTAAAGTATTCTGCTCTTAATCTTATCATTGTATATAAAACACTATTAAACTGTCGGCTAATGGTCTCCTTGGATCGGTAATAATCAAAACCCATTTTTCTAAACTTTACGTTGTGAGCAAGCATATTTAGAAATATTGCTACAGATTCTTCAACTGAAACAAATTTGGTTCAAACCAGCCCACCCTTCCTTTGAAGAATATCACACAAACTTCTAAATGCACTCTTGCTAACTCGTAATTGTTCAATACAGTCTACATCTCTTCCATCATACAATCGATTCAAATAAGAACTTCTTTCTTGATCCCAATCACGTGAAGGCTCTTTAACAAAATAAGTTTTATGGTACCAGTCTACTACAATAGCAATAACAGATATGGCGACACCAAAAATAATTTTTAATCACTTCTTATTTTCTTCTTCCTCCATCACATGCTTTTGTTTTAATCTCAGTATTAAGTCACCACCACTCATAGTAGCCATACCTGATCAGTCAAATGTATGACAACAAAAAACTAATTGAATTTATTTTAGAAAACAAATAAGATGAAAATCGGATGTGTGTTTACTGAAACATGACTGATAATGTTGTTAATTATATGAAACCATTTAAAGACTATATGTAAATGTTTTATTAACAGATGCAAAAAGAAGAAGACAAATGCTCGATTAGGTTTGCATCATATCAATCATACATATCTAGTTTTACTTTCCTTTACAATTGTAGGTCCTGCAATCTTTGAAGTAGTCCGACCAAGAATCACAACAACCACATCAAACTTAAAAACTAAAGATGACATTCAAACAAGGTCAATTACATAAACACGAATGCATAAAAACTCAAGGAATACAAAAGACAAGTGAAGACAAGCAACTACAATGATCAAACCGAAATCAAATAAACTAGTAATCCAGCATATATATCACACCAGTGATCAAGATTCCACAAATATGAATATGAAACTAGAAGATTTTTCGAATCTAACCTCAAGTTTTTGAAGATGCTAGCAGACCTATTGATCGAAGAACCCTAATCCCCAAACTGCTAGAAGAACTTTCTGTATTTTAGTTGTTCTTATATAGGGGATCACAGATGAGAATTTTGGCGCGGGATACAGCAAAGTTGGAACCACTAGAACCCCCACTAGACTGTGGCCTCTGCGGTCGATCCCTCCTCCATCTCTGCCTCTGTTTAGCTGAACTAGCTGGTGGTCTATATGGTCCACTGCCCGAGGATGATGACGATCCAGAAGTATCAGAACTTAGCCTCTTGGAAGATCCCTGACTCGGTCCACCCTCCTCAAATTGTCGAGACTGGTATATCATCTGCCTTTCCTTCTCGATATCCTCGCCTCGAAGTGCTGCGCTCACAAACTCATCAAAGTTGTTCCAAGGCATCGTAGTCAGAGTCCCCTTGATGTTCAAGTTCAAACCCAGCTCAAATCTGCGGCACTTGGCTTCCTCTGTAGCCACCATGTCACGAGCAAACCGAGATAAGCGGGTAAATCTGTCCCGGTACTCAAGCACAGACAAACTGCCTTGTCTCAAATTAGTGAACTTCTCATACTTCCGCTGCTGCGTAGCCTGGTTGGAATATCTCCGCATAAACAAATCTCGAAACAAAGTCCATGGAGTATCAACCGAAACTCTATCGGTGCTAACCCACTAGAAGTATGCATCTGACTCAAGTAAACCAACTGCTGCCACTATCATCTGTTCAGTGGTAAAACGCAGATGCTCACAAACGCGTTCAACCTGAACCAACCATGCTTCACAATTCATCACATTGTACCACACCTCGGAAACCAACCATTTCCGGAAACATATAACTCGATACAAAATAATCGTCGAAATTCCCCAAACTCTCCACATAAACCCTCGACTAAAAATTCGGCATCCAAATCAACTCGAAAATCTCAAGGCGATGATCGGGGCGCGATTACGAGCAAAATGACATAAAAATCATCAAATTCCAAAAAGTCAACGGGTCACCGGAGCTCCGCCGTTGACCGCCGCCGCCAGCGGCGGCACCCCGTCAACCGGAGAATTTTCCCGGCGGCCAAGCTCACCGAAGCTTCTCCTCTTCAAGTCCAACACATCTCTCAACTGTGACAACCTCCAATTCTAACTCAGATTGCCGGAAATCAGCTCGAAAGTCATGAAATTCAATTTCGGCCGGCAAAGCTGTTCACCGTCGAATCACCATCCACGGCGCACGGCGGCCCTCGAGACTACTCCCAAAGGCTCCTCCGTGGCCCCACGAGTCGAACCCCTCTAACCTCCGGCCACGGTGGTGGTCGGAGTGCCACCGTCCAACTACTCCGATTCCGGCCGGAAAACCTCTAATTTCAACTCACTCGTTCTACCTCAAATCGACACAAATTCAAATAATTCCAAGTTCTAAACTGTTGCAAATCACGAGAGGAATCCATACCTTCCAAAATCGTGGCTGGAAACGGCCGGAAACGGCAAGTCCGTCGGTGAGTCACAAATGGTCAAATATTCTCCACTGGTCAACGGTGGTCAACGGATCCAAGACTGGTCAACGCCGGTCAAACTTCCAAACAGTGTTTTCGACAATTTTTTGACTATTTCCGATATTTATACTCGCGGATCGATACGATTGACGGTCCAAAATGGATCACATCCACGTTTCGGATAACTCAAATACGAACGGATAAACACGACAAAATTTTGCGATTTCAAATATTCATAATATATTCCTCGGTCGTCGAAATAATTATCCGAAACCGCCCACAAACTCGAAATCACGCGTACAACAACTCTCATGAAGAGACTCAACTCAAATTCTCGCCCGATAATTAAGTCGTGATCGAAACCACCAATTCAATTCATTTACGAAATACTGTAATTACACGCAAACTCGTGGATTAAGCCGATTACTATACTGATTCTGGTTTGGGTCGTCACAAAACCATCCCAAACAAATCGTACAATATAACGTAACATTGAATGACTGACCAAGAAACAAAACCTACATTCTCATCTCAAAAAAAATAATAAAACAAAACATACATGATTAGATCAACGAAAGAAATGAACATACTACCGAGAATTGGATGTGAATTTATTTGAGCATGCATTAAAATCTAGATATATGAAAGAAAGTTAGAACATATAGATAAAACAAGAAAGCGTACATTATTGAAGGAGAAAATATGATAACTGAAAACTGTAACTCTTTTATTGATAAAATGTCACATATATAGGCTGATACGATCTATTACAATAACTATCCCTATAAAACAGGGATCATCTGTATCTCTATCTATACTAATTTGTATCTAATTAGGACAAGACACACACTAGAAGTTACCTAGAAAAAATCTCCTTAAATACTCTTTCTTGTGTCGATGGCCTGATGAATGAGGCACAACATATTGCCTCACTAATAACTTTGCCAAACAAACAAAAACATCATGGGTAAAACAAAATCTTGGTCTAAGAAAAAAAAAGTACAACGCATCAACTACAAAAGCTAATACATGTTATGTAGACTCCCCCTGATGTCAACAGAAATGTAACTCCCACTGACTGTAAACTCAGTCATGGAGTTTAGATAACCTGCGCATACCAATGCAACTCACATGTTTCACAAATGTAGATTTGGGTAATGACTTGGTAAACAAGTCTGTAGCATTATCCGCCGAACCAACCTAGCTCACATGGATATTCAACAGTTGTTGTTGTTGCTGATTGAAGAAGAATTTCGGCGATATATGCTTTGTATTGTCACCCTTAATGTAACCCAACTTTATTTGTTTAATGCAAACCGCATTATCCTCAAAGTATAAGTTAGTGTTGTCGTAGTAGATGATAATCCACTAAACCCTCGAATATGGTGTATTATTGTCCTAAACCAGACACACATTTTCAGAATGATTCGAAGAAGTAGCCACAAGGGTTTGATTTGTCGTAGTCAGTCATCAAATCTGTTATTGTGACAACCCAAACCGGAAATGGTGTGTTTATCGGCTTGATTTGCAAGTTTCGTGATTAGACGCGGTTTTGTCGTAATTTGTTGATATGACGGGCTTGTTAACGACTAAATTATCAGGCAATAATTTGATTTGAGTTTCTTCACGGAAGTCGTAGAGAATTTAATTTTGAGCTCGTGGGAATTTCCGGAGGATGATTTCGAGTTACGAGGAATAAGTTATGAATATTTTTGGCCGTTGGATTTAGTCGTGTTTATCCGTTTGGTTTCAATACGATTTGGACGATACATGTACGGTATAAATACGGGGTGAATACGTGACGATTTTGGAAAAGTTTCCCAAAATGGAAATTTGGCCCGTTGACCACTTTGACCCGTGGGTCAAAACTGACCCATTTCAGGCTGTGACTTTCTCGCCTTCGATGTGCCTTATTCCGGCATCTTTTCGCCATGGTTCCTTCATAAAAGTTGTTGGGATTGAGCTCCTCTTTCTTTTGATAGGTCATTCACTCAATTTGATTGCCGGATGAAGAAGTTATGGCTTGTTAAAGTTCAGAAATTTCGGTGGTATTCCGGCGAGATTCGGCGGCGATGGTGGCGGCGGAGGCGGCTGAGTTGGGGGTCAAATTTTTAGGGGTTTTGTAGCCCTTAAGGAGAGGAAGCTTTTAGAAGTGGTCTTGCACCTTGCCATGGCCGGACGGAGGAGATCGAAGTTAATGAATTCCGGCGAGGGTTTTCGACTTCAAGGTGAGTTTTGGAGGTTTTCCGGTCAAAATTGAGCTTAACTTTGAACTAGAAAATTGTTGGAAATGTCGAGATTTTCAAATCCATGTGTAGGTTGCAATTTTCTGAGCCGATGAAATTTTCCAGCGGCGGGGGCAGTGGCGGGGCGGCCCGGCGTGCCGCCGTGCACGGCGGTTTTCCGGCCGAGGTGATTTTCGACAAGTTTTATGTCGTTTTGCTCGGAATCGCGCACTGATCGCAGTAGTGAGGTTTATAATTTGAATTGAGCATTGGAATTTGTGGCGGGATTTTATAGTGTGTTTATTGAATTTTTGATGATTTCGTCCATATTAAGTTATATGTTGTCGGGATTGGTTGGTTCTCAAGATGTGGTTCAGGGTTTTGAAATGTAATTTTGAACAGTGGTATTTATGATTATTCAGGGGATCGTGATCGTTTGTTTGGCGAGGGATTTTCCGCCGGATCACAAGATTAACGCGTTTTTCGTCGTATTTGTCTGTGAGTAGACACATTTCTTTTCACTGATTGGTTGCAAGTCTTTATTATACGTTTTATGAGCATGAGCATGCGTATGTGATTATGATTTATTCGAGCATGTGTTTTACGATTATGCATTTACGATTATTCATCGACGAATATGCTTTTATAATTATGTACTATGAATATGCATTTACATTATGCTTTATACACTTGCATGAAACTATTTATGATTTGGTTTACACAGAGTACAGTCTTAGTATATAGTCTTAGTATATGATGTTGTATCGATACACTTAGCATCCCAGCTGGTCGCCGAGGATGTTTACCAGGGGGGACTGTTACCCTGTGCCGATGTAGTTTCCGGGTGGGAACAGACTTCTGTTACCCTGTGCCGATGTATTTTCCGGGTGGGAACATGCTTCTGTTACCTTCTGCCGATGTAGTTTCTAGGTGGGAACAGATACCCTGACCTGAGGCCTTTCTGGCTAGAATCACGTGTGGGTCTGGGATCCCGTGATTCGGACTGTACTAGCGCGGATATGTTCATGAGTGACCCCGCGGGATTTTCGATGTATGCTCTGTACGAGCGAGGAGTTAGAGTCTCCCTCGTGTACCATTTGATTTTTTGCACTTAGACTCGCATATGTTTTTATAACATATATTATTCAGTGAAAGACATTTATTTTCGTCCACTCACTCTAACGGTTTTTATGTCTTTCCCTGGGCTCTTTGTTTTCTATGCCCAGTTTGCAGTTCAGATTCTGGTGTCGCACGTCGCAGTTGGAGGCTTAGTATTTGAGCTACTTTTCCTTTCCAGTAGGTTTCTTGTTTGGCTTATTGTTGTGTATTTATGTATATATACTAGAGGTCGCTCTGAATACTCTGATGTTTATATTTTTATATGATTTTCCCGGATTTCTGTAAAGTTACAGTTTTGCTTATTGCTTTATATTATGATATGATTTTGAGAAATCCGGATGGGATTAGTGCCCACGGTTTGGCTTTTGTGGCATAGGTTGAAGTGTATTTTCGGGTGCAGGTTAATGGTAACTTCGCGATATAGTGAAACTCTGCCGAAATTTCTATGGTTTTTGAAAGTTCGTGTTTTCAGAAGGGGTTTGATTCCGGTTTAGGAAACTAAATCAGGGTTGGGTCCTTTCAGTTAGTTTCTGACATTGCTCTTTAATCTCACACTGAGATGTGTGGGGATTATGATGAGACATAGTGGGGACATACCACGTCAATTTATGACGTTTAACCAGAATGGAACCACTCTTATCTCCCCATAAGAGTGGGAAGTATGTCTCATCAAAGTGACATTCAGCAAAAACTAGCAGTAACGAGATCTTATGTCAAAGGTTCTAAGTAACGGACATTCTTTGGAAAATCATAACCAACATAAATGCATAATCATCAGATGACCCATTTTTATACTATGTGGAAGCATAGTAGGCACTTGTATTACACAACCAGAGATGCGTATGTGTGAGATATCAGACTCATATCCAGTTACCAACTGGTACACACTAAATGGTTGTGATTTATGGGTCTCAAGTGAATATGCATAGCTGCATGTACCACTGTATATCCCTAAACAGATACCGTTAAATCAATATGCATTACCATTATGTTGGCCACAAGTTATAACCGCTTGATTTCTGCCTTTGCTAAACCATTCTATGAATGAGCATGGTGAACCGGGATGTTTAACGTCAATCCTAATCAACGTGCAATAATCAACAAAATATTTTGATGTAAACTCTCTTGCATTATCCGATCTAATTGACATGATTGGATTGTCCGGGTGGTGAGCCCAAAACTTAATAATATGTGCTAGGAGTTTTGTAAATGCAACGTACCATGTGGATTGCAAAGACGTGTGACCTATGTGTCGATGCAGCAATCAAAACCATATATAAACAGTCCGCATACCAGTTTGATTGATCCACAAATATATTCTTTGAATCTGTGAAGGAATGGAAGTTGTGTCTACAACAAAGGACCGTCATACATATAAACAACATTATAGTCATAAACAAGCTTTGCAAAACAAGTGATGCGTATCAGAGATTGCATCATATGAATATAGTGGGATAATGCACAATGCCACAACAGTACTTTGACGGGATTGTGATGCACTCGTCTTGGAGACCGAGCCAGGAATGAGAAGAGTAGTCTCATCCTCCCCATTTGAGCTGATGGATTTAAATATTCCCACATGCTTCTTCGCCCTGAAGAACCAATGACCATGAGAATTTCTCGATATCTTGATCATCATAATTCAAAAGCTCATATGATGCCAAGTCACACATAATACTATAAGTGACTGCATTGGATGCAACGATCCTAACCGTAGTAAGATATGAACATTACAAATGCTCATAAACCTCTTCAGATTGTGTCGTTAGCAGCATCTTACGAAGATTGGACACAAAATTCTTTTCCATTCTCATAAGATTAATCCAAATGAAAAACCGTTAGCACAAATATTGTCAAAATTTAGCAAGGTTCGAATGGCCATTAGGCGCGTATAACACTCAATCTCACCATCATATATTAACAAAACAATGTCAATCAATCCGTCTATAAACTCAAGATATTGCGAACACTTTAAGTAAATACTTAAAGATTTCAAATGGTGTAACCCTTATAGAATGCTGCTATGGTATGATAATACTTAAAAACAACTGACGTATAACAAAATCTGACTGATAGATTTTTTTTTGAACCTTTATATTTCAATAAAACTGATATAAAAACACATCAAAAACATCAACTCCGGATATAGGTTTTGATGGATCGAGTATTCCACTCGACGGGTCAAAATAAACCCTAAAATAAAATAAAATTTCCGATACCGATTTTCGACGGGTCGAAATCCTATCAAGTAGCGCCTCTTCGACAAGTCGCAAAATATCTCGACGTGTCGAAGGGAAACCTAAAACCAATATTGATTTTCTGATATCTTTTTCGACGGGTAAAAAGTTGTTTTCAACGGGTCAAATTTGGACAGATTTGGAGACAGTAACGTCCCTTCGACGGGTCAAGGATAACTTCGACGAGTCAAAGGTGCAAAATAGGTGATCGAGGACCACTTTTGATGGGTCAAAAGTTTTTGTGTAAAAATTTTTGACGGGTCAAAAATTGCAAAATACGGATACAGATGGTGGTTTTCTATGGGTCGAGAGAAATCTCGACGGGTCAAAAATTCCCTGAGATCAAAACCATCCTCTTTTTGTGTCTCCTTTTAACTATATATTGGTGTCATAATGACATATGCTATTGTAAAAATTGAACAATTCATGCTTTATGAAGTAAAATAACCATTTTTAACACTTTCATATACCGAAAGGAAAAAAATTTCATTATTTTGCCAACATCAAAACTTACATCAAA
This sequence comes from Geum urbanum, assembly GCA_946800695.1. Lineage (NCBI taxonomy): Eukaryota > Viridiplantae > Streptophyta > Magnoliopsida > Rosales > Rosaceae > Geum > Geum urbanum. The sequence continues at coordinate 55,911,143 of OX327008.1, read as the reverse complement.
GATTGTCTTATTCAAAAAAAACCATGACTTAAAAACCAAGTCAATAAAAAACCATGATTAAAACTAAGTCAAAAAATAAAGCTAAACTTGATGACATAGCATAAACATGAGCCTAACATAAACTACTCAAAAACTGCTGTCTCCAGACTTGCTTATGTATCATCTTCTATTATAAGATTGGTTTCACCACAATCTTCAATCTCATAGTCATTGGTGAAGTTAGTCTCATGTGCCAAGTATCGTGTGTACTTTTTATAAGCATTTTGAATGTCCTTGGGTGCACAACATTGTTTGTCAATGTGCTTGGTAGAACCACATTTATAACAAAATGATAAACGCGAATTAGAAGCAGAATTTGAAGAATTTCTCCGATTCCTAGAACCGGAATGATTCTTATTGGAGTTATGGCTATTGTTTTGGTGATTCCAAGTCAAATTTTAACTATATCCCCTATCACGACCGATATCATGTCCTCCTCTACTACCACGGTTTTGATAAGGTTCCGAACAATTGTTGCTCTTATCTTTTCGTGTCTTCCCACCAGTATTGTAAGTTTCATGGACATGCGTTGAACTGACTGGCTTTGCATTGTTGGTAAGAAGTATCTCGCTATATCTCTCATTCTTTGCCAACACACTCATGAGATCACAAAATGATTTGTCTTCCTTGCTCATAATCTGAGTGATATTAATTAGCAAGTGTGTCCATGAAGGTAGGAAAAGTGCTTAAGGACTTCTCGATCATAGCCTGATCGATCTTTACAATGCCAAAAATACTCAACTCTGATTGAATCTCTAACATAGCTTGATTAAAAGTATTAATACTTGGATAATGCAATAACCAGATTGAATCTCATCTTTCTTGCAGTTCTCGAAGTTGTGCATTATGCACATTATTAAATCTATCTTGTAAAGTCACCCAAAAAACTGTCAGGTCATTCTTTAGCAAATATTCTTTTTGTAGAACTGGATGTATATGCCGCCTAAAAATCATAAGCGCTTGAGCTCTGTGAGCTGAAGTTTGTGGCTCAATACCAGGTGGTGGTGATGGTTGGATTGTGTCCCTCATATTTATACTGAGAAGCACGTTCTCAACATCTAACACCCAACAATGGTATTCTGCGCCTTAAGAATCAAGGATATCAAATTCAGGCCGTTCCGGCTCAATTGATGTCATCTACAAGAGATATAAGAGCAGTCATTAGTGTACCGATCGAAAAACCACGATCACTAATATCAAGTTTAGAAAATAAGAACCATGATCAATAATGTTTGGTCACAAAAATCGATTATCAATAAACAGTGGCTCAAAACCACACCCAGAAACCGTGATGAACAATCACATAGTATCGATTTTTCTTTTATTTTTTTCTAAACCGTGACTCCCCCAGGACCGTCATTTATACTTTATAGATATAGGGCCATAGGAACTAGGGCACAAATATGCAATAATCACAATATCACAATCCTAAGATCTATGGGTTTGCAGGAAGTAAGTTTTATTCCTAGATCTAGAGATTGTCGGTTTAGAAATTTACCTCGAGAGTGTTATGCTCGGTATGAAAACTTTGTTGAAAGAAGTTTGAAGCAAAGAACCTCCACGAACTTCGGCAATGATAATCGACAATGAGAAATATTCCGTTAAGGTAGGGAGGTCAGCGGTTGAGGCTTTTGTGTTTAAGGGTTTATGTTTTTTTTCTCTCTGTGGTGCTTGTTGACTATCAATGCAGAGTGTGTTGATAACGTATTGAAGGAGAAAATATGATAATTGAAAACTGTAACTCTTTCATTGATAGAATGCCTTATATATAGGCTGATACAATCTGTTACAATAACTATCCATATAAAACAAGAATTCTCTGTATCTCTATCTATGTTAATCCGTATCTAATTAGGAAAAGACACACATCGAAAATTAAGGAGAATAATCTCCTTAAACATACATCTCCTTCTAAAACAGACCAGACATACAAATACAAATTGATGCAAACATAAAAGTCGATCTTGTCCCTCTCCAAAAAAAATTGATCTTGTCTTTGTTATTTCATGCTCCTAGCTTGTTTCACTCTCTTGGTCATATTGGATATTCCATTCTTCTCTAATTAATTCATGTTTTGTTCCATTGGTTTGACATCGATCCTGTAAAACGAAGCAAATAAAACGATATGAGTAGCAAACAAAAGATGAATTAATTAGACAATGACGGAGCCACGTTGGGGCTAGCAGGTGCCATGGTCCCCCCTAAAAATCTGATAAATATGTTTTCTGTGTATAGAAAGTGCATAAAAGAGACTTAGTAGAGTGGAATTCGTTGATGTTTGCTTTTAGTTGATCTTGGGTTCAATCCTTGGCAGCCTTCATTTTTCAAACTTTTTCATCCTTCCTTATTTATTTTTATCCCCAAAAATCCTTATTTATTAATTAAACAGAGCAAACAAAAAAGGATTAGCTAGAAAACTAGGCTAGAAAATAGCAAGCTGATCGATTAATTAATAATATTGCACTCCATCGAGTTGTTGCTGAAGTCACAATGGTGGTATGACAATTGCTTGAGCTCCCCATCCACGGCTAGTCCCAGATGATTACATCACATGCGCCAGCGCCACCGGGTTCCATCAAGACAGACATAAATCCTATAAAGAAATCCCTCTACGATCTGACGTCGGCCTTTGGACACGCCTATAAGGCTAAACTTGGTCTCGGGGGAATCAGAGATGATTTCGGCCAACGCCCACGAGGTAATATGTTAGTATGACATATTTTGACAATCATTCTATTAAACAAAACACAATCTATCTTAGACATAGATCCTTACAAGTGAAGAATGGAGCTGAAGAACAAGATAAAGAGCTAAGATGTTCTCATAGTTTCAGGTAAAACATGCATACACATATCATAGTTTTTCACTGAAGAGAGTTATCTAGCCTCCTGATCTGAGTCGTGGTAGGATAGCCAAGTTTCCTGATATCCTCTGTTTTCTGGGTTCATAACAAAAATTCTGTATCATAGTCTTACGACTTTTTCTATGTGAAAATAAAAGGTTTTATCTTTTAACATCTATCCTTACACCTGGTCCTGATAAGTAAGATATGTTGTAAGAAATACCTTTTACTTTATCCCCAAATTTATGGAAGATATGTTGCCCAAGCATGGCTCTCATTTAATGATGAGTATGTGGCTTCTTGGAAGCTAGCAAACATGATTGTTGAAGCTCCTTTACAACTTGCTAAAGCATGGTTGTTGTCTTGGTTTTAGCATCCAAGATCAATGGTTGAGATGGTTCAGCCTATCACAACTAGGATAGTCAAGTTCTTTGATATCCTAAATTTCTAAGTTTAAAACAGTAAATCGTGTCTAAAGTCTTTTGACTTAAAAGTTAGCTCAACTTATGTTTTGTTATTGTAAGAACAAAAGGGTTTTTTAACTCTAACATGTGTGTCTCCAAACTTGGAGTGTAAATGTTGTAAAAACCTTTTTTCTTTTTCACCCAATTCAAGGAAGATATCTTGTCAAGCATGGGTCTTCTTTATTGGTAAGTACCCATGGGCTTCTTTGGCAGCTTGCTAAGGCATGGATGTTGCCATATTTCTTTTTGGTTAAAAGCATGTGTTCTCTTAATGAGTAAGCAACAAATGAATGGCTGAGATGGTTCAGCTTTTTTTAGGACAGCCGAGACGGTTCTTGTTCTCTCAGCTGGCCACTTTGTTTGGCCTATATAAAGGGCAAGACTCCTTCATCACAATTTGGTTGTCACAATGTAGAAACTTTTATAGCATAGTTTCTGATGTAGAGTCTTTAGGTGTTCATTCTCTAAGTCTTCCTCTTGTTGAAGTGTAAATCTTAGAGTTTCATCAAAACCTCTTTTCATACTAATTTCATATTGCATACCATGAGTCGGATTGGTGATGCAAGAAACATTGGAAGTGTTTCTATAGAATTAGTCATGCTATGGCTGACTTCTAGAGAGAAATTTTTGTTAGCTTCATATGTATAAACACCGAGAGACAAAATAGAGTATAGTTTTCAGGCTAGGTGTGATACTAGACATGATAAATGGGAGAGTATCTATCCTCTGAGCTATAGTTTTGTGAAGGTGATTTTGTATATATTCTTGGGAATCAACCGTGGGAGTTGGTTCTGAGTAGAAGCTTTTTGTACCTTTGTATGTAAATACTTACATAAGATGGAATATAGTTCTTAGGCTAGTGTGTGAGACTAGATAGGATAATATCGTTCTTGCTATTATCAGAACTATAATCTTGTAAGAAGTGATTTTTACATGGTGGAAATGTTTGACCTTCATGAGTAAGGGTCACACAGTTTTTCTCTTTGGTTGCAGGGTTTCTACGAATAAAAAATATTATGCTGTTATGTGTATGTTTACTTCCTTGCATATTTTCTTTACATTTTTATGTATCTATTATTCAGGATAACTACATATCGTGTTATCCCTGTGTAACGACCCGAATCGGAATGGTATGTTAATTGGCTTGATTCGCGAGTTTCACGATTAATCGCAGTTTGTCGTAATTAGTCGATATGGAGGATTTGTTTGCGACTAAATTATCGAGTGATAATTTGGTATGAGTTTCTTCACGAGAGTTGTAGTGTACATGATTTTAGGCTCGTGGGAGTTTCCGGAGGATTATTTCGAGTTACATAGAATAAGTTATGAATATTTCCGGCCGTTGGATGTAGTCGTGTTTATCCGTTTGGTTTCGATTCGTTTTGGACCGTTGATCGTCTTGGGTCGCGCGTATAAATATCGGAATAGTCGTAAAATTGTCGAAAAGTCGCGTTTGACCACTGTTGACCGCGTTGACTCGCGTTGACCAGAGCTCCACCGCGACCCCCGAGCTGTCACCTTTTGACCCGGCATTTCCGGCCACCTCCGGCCAAGATTTGGGTATGCTTAGAATCCTCTCGTGATTTCCTATTGATTAGAACTTGGTTTGAGTGGAATTGGTTGAGTATTGGTTGAGTTCGAACTTAATGAAGTTTTGGGATTTCTCCGGATTCGGGTAGAGGTTTCCGGCATGTTTTGGGGTCATTGAGGTTGGGGGTTTTGGTCCCCTCAACCTATAGATGCTTTTGGGTGAAGGAATTTTAGGTTTGGACGCCGTTTGGTGCTTGCCGGAATCCATGGTGGCCGTGGGTTTTGGGCTGTTTTCTAGCCGGTGTGGTTGGAATTGGAGGAAGGTGATCAAGAGGAAGTTGTTGGGCTTGAGGAGATGAGGAGTTCTGGAATTTCTCCGCCGGAGAATTTCACCGTTGAGTCCGCGCCGCCGCCGCCGGGGGCGGTCATCGGCGGAGCTCCGGCGAGGGTTGACTTTTTGGATTTTGAAGATTTTTATACCGCTTTGCTCGTAATCGCGTTCTGGTCGTAGTCGTGAGGTTTTTGAGTTAATTTGAGCATTCTTTTTTTGGACGAGGGTTAATTTGGTATATTTTGGAAATTTTGTTATCCTCGTCGATATTCCGAGCGATACGTCTTTCGAGAACGCAGGGTTCTCGGCGTATTAGCTCCGTATGTTGTGTTTCAATATATATTGATCGTATCCCTGTTATTCAGGTGATCGGGATCGAGTGTTTGACGAGGGATCTTCCGCCGGACCTCAGAGTTAGCTTAGTACTATGAGTGGACATTTTATTTTCACAGTTGAATTGCGAGTCTTGATTTATGCATTTTATGAATATATGTTTATGATTATGCATTTACGTTTTATGATTATATGATTATACATAATGTATACTTATATGATTATACAAAATGTTTATGTTTTCTTTTTCTTTTGTTCTTTCATGCATGTGTCAGTGTTTTAAGTATTGCATATAGCACAAGACAGATAGGATGCTTAGTGGATTCTTGTGAATGTTTTGGGTTCTAGATGTGTGTTCTAAACCGCATGTATTCACAATTGGATGATTAATGAGATTCATTGTACTTATCTACTAGTGTGATCGATTATTTGGTGAATCTTTATTTTTCAAATAACTATGTCATACCACACCGTGTCGCATGGGTTTTCTTGTTTTTAAGTGGTGATGTAGCAAACTCAATACATGATGGATGAATTTCATATTTGAATGTACTCGATCACAAGTCAAACCAAATATTGAGTATGGGTTAGAAGATTACTTTTCAATTTTACAAATAAGAGAGCTCTCGATGAACAACCACACTTTGAAATTATTTGAGAGCAGCTCGAATTTGATGTGGTTGATGCATCTTCGAATTCAGCAGTAATAATTCTGGGTTGTAGTCAAAGTTGTGATCTTTCCCGTATGAAAATAAAGGAGGATAGTTAGTACCTCTGGAATCCATGAATAGGAAAATATATTGGGTGTTATAGGTATCTCATGAATACCCGAACATAGTTGCGTCTACTCTTTATCCAATGGATTGAAATGTTCCTCATATTACAATAAAGCTGGGGGTTTTACCTGATGAGTGTTCAAGTGGATAGAAATTGTTGAGAGTTTATTATTTCTAACTCTTGAGTATTTTTTTCTTATGACAATTGATTTTATTTTTTGTCTTTTTAAGACGTCTCTTCCGCTGCCTCTGCATGCCACCATAATCACTCTTTCTCTCGATTGACGGGTTGATACTCAATCATCTCATAATATATGAGGGTTATACATTCTATCAACAATCTCAAAATGTTAATCAGTGAGGCTTTACTCGTTAGCCATTCATATTTGTCTCTGCTCCTAATTTGAGAATTCAAGTTGGACTGCATCCAAGTGCATCATCTTCCAATGGAGTTTCGACCAACAAGCTTGGTTTGCAGAAGTGTGATGATAGCATATATTGTTGTTATCACTCAATGCATCAGTTTTCATCTTCATCAATCCTCGAAAGTAGGCAAAAAGAGTAGCAAGCAATTTTCTTCTCTTTTCTGGCTCCTTGCACATCATCATGATATATTGCCATATAACATGTTATGTATGTTTGAAAAATTTTCATGCAAGATTAATTGAATCAATTTGCTAAATATGTTGTGAGGTTTTATTCCTAAATACAAAAGCAAATTTTTTGTTATCAAGTTCAATTCGTTGTGCATGATTTTGTTTCAATATGGAATCATTGAGTTGAGTATATTTGTGAAAATATTGGAGATTGATATTTGTTCTTCAAACCCTAATTCATACATTGTGAGAATTTAATTGAAATTGGTAATAAGCATACTTCTTATCCTGGAATGATAGGAAGTTTGTGTCTTACTGCTAGTAGACATGTTATAACCTTCATTGTTGATTTTTTACTCATTTTCAAGAAAGACTTATAGAATCACATCTAACGATGATAATTGCTTCAATAGACTTGTGTCTATATTCACAAACCTTAGATGAGTGTATTGTACATTGTTGATTCTAATAAGGTATTTCCAGAGTATTGAGATTCACATTAGCCATAAATTATTGATGATTACTTTTGACAAAAAGTATAGAAGTGTCGTCCAAAAAGTATACTGGTGTCGAATGACAATGATTTGATATTCAATCTAAACCTTGTGAAGTGAAAGGACCCGACCTCGATTTAGTTTCCTAAAACAGAATCAAATCCCTTCTGAAAACATGAACTTTTAAAAATCATAAAAAAAAAATTGGCAGAGTTACTCTATATCATGTAGATACCATAAACCTGCAGCGGAAGATACACTTCATCATATGCCACAAAAGCCAAACCGTGGGCAGCAATCCCATCTGGATTTCTCAAAAACATATCATAACGTAAAGCAATAAAAAAAACTGTAGCTTTACAGAAATCCGGGAAAATCATGTGAAAATATAAACATAATAGTACTCAGAGCGACCTCTAGTATATACATATATACACAACAGTAGGCCAAACTAGAAACCTACTGAGAATGAAAAGTGACTCGTATACTAAGCCTCCAACCTCGATGTGCGACACCTGAATCCAAACTGCAAATTGGGCATTGAAAACAAAGAGCCCGGGGAAAGACATATAAACTGTTAGAGTGAGTGGACGAAAATAAATGTCTTTTGCCGAATACATATATATGTTTATAAATGAAAGGACCCAACCCCGATTTAGCTTCCTAAATCGGAATCAAACCCCTTCGAAAACACGAACCAACAAAAACTTTTCGAAATTTGGGCAGAGTTTCGTTACTAGCGTGGAATTACCATTACCTGCACGCTGAAAATACACTTCATCCTATGCCACAAAAAGCAAACCATGGGCACCAATCTCATCCGGATTTCTCAATATATCAACAGTAAAGTAAACAATACATATAATATATACTTTACTGAAATCCGGATAAAATCGTATAACATATTCAATAGGACGCTCAGAGCGACTTCAAATACATAATCATATACGCATACCACAGTAGGTAGAACAATAAACCTACTGGATGAAACAAAGTAGCTCGAGCACTATGCCTCCGACCACGACGTGCGACACCAGAGCCTGAACTGCAAACTGGGCACGGAAACCGAAAAGCCCAGGTGAAAGACAATAAACACGTTAGAGTGAGTGGACAAAAATAAATGTCTTTCACCAAGTAATATATACGTATAAAATCATATGCGAGTCAGATGTATAAGTAAAGAAATGGTACACGAGGGAGACTCCAACTCCTCACGCGTCCGGGTACACGAGGGAGACTCCAACTCCTCACGCGTACAGAGCATGCAATATAAAATCGCGGAATCACTCATGGACTACCACGCGATAGCACAGTCTGAATCACGGGATCCCAGACCCACACGTGATTCCTAGCCAGAAAGGCCTCGGGTCAGGATATCTGTCCTTCCCGGAACGTACTCGGGGATCAGCCGAGAAGCCAAGGTGTATCGATACAACAACATATACTGAGACTGTACTCTGTGTAAACCAAATCATAAATCTTTTCTATGCACATGCTTAAAACATAATATGTACGTATATGTATATATTCGTATACGTATATTCGTATAAACATAATCGTAAAACACATGCTCGTAAAATCATAATCAATCCGCATGCTCAAGTTCATAAATCATAAATAAGGACTCGCAATCAATCCGTGAAAATAAAGTGTCCACTCACAGACTGGCGTAACGCGTATCGCGTTAACCCGTAATCCGGCGGAAAGCCCCTCGCCAAAAGAACGATCACGAACCCCTGAATATTCACAAAATCCATATCTCATAATCATAACTCGACAATTCAAATCAGATCACGAGAAACCACCGTTCTCGGAAACATACGATTCAACGTCGACGAATCGTCGAAAATCCGTATATACCACTTCAATACCTCGTTTTACGTTCGGACGCTCAACTCGAAAAACGAACCTCCCCACTGCGATCGGGGCGCGATTTCGAGTCAAATGACATGCAACTTGCCGAAAGTCAAAAAGTCAACCTGTTGACCGTTGACCGCCGTTGACCGCCGTCCACGGCGGCGCCACTATTGACCGGAAAATTTCACGGCGGAGCCACCCCTATTCCACTCCAAATCGTCCACTGAGCAACTTTGTCAACTGCACCGAAGTCCAATTCTCACTCTAACACATCCAATTTGATGATAAACTGAATTGTACACAAATTTTCCAATCCAAAATTCTCCAAACTCAAGCAAAATTAAAGCTTCAAACTTACATGGTAGCTTCAAGAGGATGAGAGCTACAAAGCCCACTAAAAAAATTAGCTCGAATCGGTTCAAATCACCAAACCCGAATACCTCAATTTTCCTTGTATTTTGGCCGGAAATATCTCCTAATACCGGCCACCTCGCCGTTAAAGGCGACCGGAAGTGGAACCGTGAGGCCGAGGCGCACCCAACGGGTCCTCCCCCGTGGCCGGAGACGGCCGGACAACCTCGCTGCCGACAACCCACCGTGGCCACCGTCGAGCATCTCACCTCCTCCATCGGTCAAACAAGTCAAACCAAGTCAACACATTAATTCCAGTCAACACTTTCCCAAAAGAGCAAGTTACTATTTATAGCTTTCCCAAAACGGAAACTCCATGTTTATCCTTTTCGTCGAACTTCAAACGCGCGTAACTTTCTCGTCGTAATTCCGATTCCGATAATTCTCGCGGTCACAAACTCGCCTCGACGTACTCTTCCAATATTACCCGAAGTCAAACATATCGGCCAACTGAATAAAAAGTCAACCCTTCAAAGCAACACACATTAAATCGACTAAATAATCAACAAACGGCAAAATTCGCAACTAATTCCTCGTAACTCCAAATTATGCTCCGGAAGTTCCCACGAACTCGAAATTAAATTCTGAGCAACTTCCGTGAAGAAGCTGAAACCAAATTCTCGACCGGTAATTTAGTCGTTAAGTAGCTCACCATATAAATCTGAACTTCAAATATTCATAACTAATTCCTCGGTCGTCCAAATAACGATCCAGAACCGCCCACAAACTCGTAATCACACATACTACGACTCTCGAGAAGAGACCCAGCTCCAATTCTCGGCCAATAATCAAGTCGTTAACAAGGTTCGGCGATTAAAACGACTGTCGCAAATCTGCGACTACGTGCAACCTCATCAATCAAGCTGATTCCACTGCTAATTCTGGTCCGGGTCGTCACAAATCCACCCCCCTTAGAAAAATTTCGACCTCGAAATTTCCAAGTCTGCCAACTCAAAGGTAGGAGCACTGCCTCTGTATACAGCTCAACTGCCCAGTGGCTACATCAACTGAATAACTCTAGCAACTGACTCCACAATAGGAGATAGCTCTGTGCTGAAATCTCTGTACCCACAAATCACAAATCTGAACTGGCTCCACACAAGCGCCAAGTGTTCCTACATAAGGAACAAACAGGGTACACAACACATAGCAAACCTGAAACATAGTTCCGCCACGCGGAACACAACACACAAAGCCAACACTATAGGCGATGCCGAACCATACGGCATAACACAAACTCGCCTATGACCACATATGGATCAAAACATCAAGGCAAATCACAACTCAATTCACACATCAACATAACTCAGACACTCATATCAGCATAGTTCAAACATCGAACTCGAGCAATAATCAATCCATTTCCGCTAATCTGACAGTCTGTGGTAACACACTCCACAAAATCGGAAACAAATATCAACTCAAATTCAAACCAAACTCACTCCAACACAATGAAGTACAACATCGTTCCTTAAAACGACGACAAACAATATCAAAATCACAGTGGACAACAACCTGGTATTGCAAGCAACCTCGAACAACTGAAACTGCTGGTCCCGAATCCTCCGGAACTGCAATACCGTGGTCCACAACATGCCCTCCAAGGTCTGAATAGTCCTCAAAGATCGTCCGCCAATCCGAGGATAAGATCCGGTACTAACTCGTAATCTGGTCCCCAATGCTCGCTGCAAAACTCGCCAACACACAGTCGTAATTGATTATCTCGGACAGCGAATCGGGACATAGGCACACCACGTGTATGGCCAACCTCTGTCAAACACAGCTATGTTAGTCTGCCACTGAAATCCTTTCCCGAAAGTTCAAGGAAAAGTACCAAGTCCGTCAAATGGTCCACAATGGCTTGACAACCGGTATCACAAATCAAAATGCACACAAACACACACAAGATCACAGCGACAAACGCCACGTCCAACCGGAAATCTCGAATGGCTAACACATCTCGGCATGTCTCTGCCTCCTAGACATCACCAGTCGACAAAAGTGGCAAATGTACACACAAACCGCTACATTCTTCTTCAGGCTGCATCACGAGTAGACAACTCGAAGTATCTGACACATCTCCGTGCCACTAGCGCCAATCGCGCACAAAATCATGAGCCTCAACACCATCATACTCGAACTCAGCTCTCGTAGCCCACAACTCGGCTAATATGGAAACTCGAGCCACACACACATGAAACACTGAAGCTCCTGACTCTCGACTGAATGCATCAGTAACAACATCCCAAACGGATGGTCAAGGTGCAACCATTAGCCTTCCTCGAACAAACTCTAATGTACAGCCATAGTCGTCAGTCGACTCCATCCATCGACACTGCCTCAAGCCCAAATCTGGCCGAAAATGCAAGTGGATGAAACTCAATGGTCGGTGTACATCCTACACCACGCTGCACGCCGTAGCTATAAAATCTCGAACTCTCCGATGCTAATAATAGGACAGCTACACCCAAATCAAACAAAGGATACGTAACCACACAAGGTTTCCACTGTCCGCAACCATGAGCCACCGCTCTGCTACACAGTATCAAAGCATAACCCAACCAAATCTCGATGCATCGCCATAACCCACGAACTCGTCACGATCGTCAGGTAAGGTCAAAGCCGCAGTAACGGTCACCAACCTGCAGGAGTAAGCAACTCTCCTCGCGTGCATCGAACCACATGAACCTGACGCCTTCTTCGTCAATCCGGAAAGTGAAGTGGCAATCCAGGAAAAATCCTGTACAAAGCCGTCGGTACAAGCCTGCCAAAACCCAAGAGACCCCCAATCTCTGGCACAGTAGTAGGGCAAACTCCAAATCAACACGGCTTCGAACTGGTCAGGATCCACTCCAACTCCCTCGGATAACATCACATAGCCCAACATCTTCACGCTAATCGACCAAAACTCACACTGGATGAACTTTCACAAACAGCTAATCGTCTCGCGAAGTCCACAAAACCGCTCGCAACTGCTCCAGGTACTGGTCCTCACTCTCGGAGTACATCAGGACATTGCCAACGAACCTGACCACAAACTCGTCCAGAAACCGTCTGAACACCTGGTCCATCACGTCCACACGATCTACGGGGCATTGGTCAACCAAATAGCGTGACCAAAAACTCTTGATGCCCACACCGAGATCTGAAAGCCAACATAGCCACATCTGACTCACCGATCCACAACTGATGGTATCCGGTCTCGAAATCAATCTCCGACTAGACTGGAGCTCTCACAAGCTGATCAAACCAATCATCAATCCGAAGCGGAGGATACTCACACTCCTCTGAAGCAAATCAGGCTTCCGGTAGTCAATGCGCCACCTCATCGAACCATACAAACAGTCGCACAACTGATGCAAGAGCACACCACGCAAATACGCGGGGTTGCATGAAATCTCCTGAAACCTCTTCCAGCAACTCCTGGAGTTGAAACTGTAACTCCATCAGCTCCGCTGGCTCAGAACAACAAGATGTCGATGACATGAGTCCAGCGCCTGGTACAAGCTCAATAGTGTAGTCGGTCTCCCGAACTGGAGGAACACCTGGTAACTCCTCTGAAACACCCCTGAAACTCGGGAACCACCTCAATGTCACCAATATCAGGTACAGCAACCATAGTATCCACAACATGTGCTAGGCAAACAATATAACTCGTCTCCACCATCCGCTCGATCATCACCACGAAACAGCATCTCGGGGACATCTGGTCGTCGAAACACAACCTCCTTCTCGAGGTACTCGAACACAGTCAATTGCATCGTCAGTAAGTCCATACTCACAATCACACCAAAAACCACAATGTCCAGCTATAACAGATCCGCGACTAACCCCATATCCTTCAACAAGGATTTCGCAACCTCCGGTTGGATACAACACTCTCCAAGACCTCGGAAGTGGAGATGCAGGTACAATCGCCATGGACATCAAGCAATAGTAACCTCGGAGAAAAGTCTGTCCTTAAACAAGGTCATGGCACAAACTCCAACATGCCCAACTAGTCGCCCACGACAATTGTGACTTGCTGAATAAATCATCAAAAGGTATATTGATCAGACCTCAGGAACAACATGAAGGTCTCCTCGTAACTCTGAGCTGTCGAACCGCTAACACAGCTGACTGAGGGCACTCCCTCGTAATGTGACCCTCCTGGCCACCGAAACAGCAACTGAAAGTACTCCTCGAACATAAATCACCGCAACACCAGCTGCGTGAAAGGATCACCAATGATCGCCCAAACTCATGCCACAGGAGCAAGTCCGCTACACTGTGATCTCCGCCATCACCAAATGGATCAGCAGAAGATCCTCAACATAACCGAAAAGGCCACAGTCTGATGAAGTCACTGATCCCGAAGTATCAGAACTCAATCTCTCACTACTGAATCCACTTTCCTCAAACCGTCACATCAAAAACCGTGTACATCTTTCCCTTACACTAGCCTCGCCACTGAGTGCAGCACAAAAGCTCCTCACGGATATCTCGAGGCACATCAATCAGAATCTCTCTGATACTCAGGTTCAAACTCATCTCGAACCTCGTACACTGCTTCCTCCGAAGCCATATAACTCGTGCAAACCGAAATAACATAGGAACAATGCATCTCTGCCTCAGGTGGGTAAGCACTCCACATTCGATTGCTAGATAGCCTGATAACACCATCACTGTTTACACAACACTCTAAATGTAGGCCATGGAGTCACAACCGGAACTCACACAATACCAGCCCAAAAAATACAACAATCTGACTCAGGCAAACATCTCTGCCACAACTCACCGCTCTGAGGCCACATATAGACGCCCATATACACATCCCCAGGTAAACCGTGCCACATAGTTCACTGAACTCTGAATACTCATCTGAATCCACTGTTCTCTGGCAATTCACGCGTTGAATGATCCTCAACAGGATCCACAACCGAAATGACACGGAAAGCACGTCAGGAGGCATCCTAATGAATACAATATCGTTTACAACAAGTGGAACGTAATCATGGAACTTCAAATATTTGAAAGCATACAACACCCGGAATTTGATGATTATCCGCCGGCCGGTCGGGTCACCATTCCAGACATGCTGTACATTCTCAAATATCCTTAGTAAACACGACTACAGAAGTCTACAGAACCTATAACCTAATGCTCTGATACCAAGCTGAAAGGACCCAACCCCGATTTAGCTTCCTAAATCGGAATCAAACCCCTTCGAAAACACGAACCAACAAAAACTTTTCGAAATTTGGGCAGAGTTTCGTTACTAGCGTGGAATTACCATTACCTGCACGCTGAAAATACACTTCATCCTATGCCACAAAAAGCAAACCGTGGGCACCAATCCCATCCGGATTTCTCAATATATCAACAGTAAAGTAAACAATACATATAATATATACTTTACTGAAATCCGGATAAAATCGTATAACATATTCAATAGGACGCTCAGAGCGACTTCAAATACATAATCATATACGCATACCACAGTAGGTAGAACAATAAACCTACTGGATGAAACAAAGTAGCTCGAGCACTATGCCTTCGACCACGACGTGCGACACCAGAGCCTGAACTGCAAACTGGGCACGGAAACCGAAAAGCCCAGGTGAAAGACAATAAACACGTTAGAGTGAGTGGACAAAAATAAATGTCTTTCACCAAGTAATATATACGTATAAAATCATATGCGAGTCAGATGTATAAGTAAAGAAATGGTACACGAGGGAGACTCCAACTCCTCACGCGTCCGGGTACACGAGGGAGACTCCAACTCCTCACGCGTACAGAGCATGCAATATAAAATCGCGGAATCACTCATGGACTACCACGCGATAGCACAGTCTGAATCACGGGATCCCAGACCCACACGTGATTCCTAGCCAGAAAGGCCTCGGGTCAGGATATCTGTCCTTCCCGGAACGTACTCGGGGATCAGCCGAGAAGCCAAGGTGTATCGATACAACAACATATACTGAGACTGTACTCTGTGTAAACCAAATCATAAATCTTTTCTATGCACATGCTTAAAACATAATATGTACGTATATGTATATATTCGTATACGTATATTCGTATAAACATAATCGTAAAACACATGCTCGTAAAATCATAATCAATCCGCATGCTCAAGTTC